>VWYI01015877.1:0-15990 GCA_013399455.1 Anthoscopus minutus | reverse complement strand
CGTGCGAGCGCCGCCGCCGCCGCCGCCGCCGCCGCCGGTGCGGGGAGGGGGCACTGCCGGCTCCGCCATGGTGAAGAAGCGGAAAGGCCGTGTTCTTATCGACTCCGACACCGAGGACAGCGGAAGCGAGGAGAACCTGGACCAGGTGCGCGGGCAGGCCCGGCCCGAACGCGGGGCCTGGGATCGCCGGCCCGCGCGAGGCTCGGGGCCGCCATCCTTCCCTCGCTCCCGCCCGGTGGTCCCGCGCCGCTCTCGCCCTCCTCATCCCGATTGGGCCCCGCGGCCGCCGTAGGGAGAGCCCGCGCCCCTCCGGCGGATCCCCGGCCCGCCCCTGGCAGGAGGCCCGCGTTGGCGGGGGCTCTTTGCAGCGGGCCCGGTACTCGGCGCCGGCGGGACGGAGGGGCGGTGGATGCTCCAGGGCGATGCTCCGGGGCGGTCTGGCCCTGAGGAGGGGTTAGCGAGGCCCGGCTGCCAGCGGTCTTCTCACCTCGAGTGGTGGGGGAAAGAGGCCCCCTAGGGCTGGGCAACTTTTCCGTGTTACTTTGGCACGCTGGGAGAGCAGTGTCAGTCCCTGCCTCCCGCCGGGACAGGCAGGATCCCGGAGTGTTAATGCGTGTTTAATGCGACCCCCTCAATCTTGGTGACTGCGCTAGGAGAGCTCTGTTGATGAGAAAGCAGCCTGTCGATGTAAGAAGGGGTAGTATTTTTTTGTCTTCAGAGCATCTCCTGCATGTTGTAAGTGCAATGTCTGGTGGAAGTTCAACCGTGTCAGGATTGCAAAGGAGGTGTGTCCCTCTTTGGAGCGGGCTGATTTCAAAGACATACCTTTTGGTGTAGCAGCTGTTGATGATGTGATTCCAATGGTAAATAAAGACATTATAGGTGAAGTGTGTTACAGCTTGTATTGGCAGTGCCTGCTCCGGGGAGAAGTTTGGTTATGCTGAAGCCGACATGTCTGATGTATTTATGTTTGGACCTTCAGAGTTTTTAACATAGAAGCTTTTACTACGTTGCAATAAAAAAGCCTTCCCAAACACTCCAAAATACTTTTGCAGATTGGATCTTCAGAAGAGTCAGATCAGATACTCTGTTAAGCAAATACACTGGAGCTGATGTAATCGACCTTGCATACCTCTAGAGTTCTTAGGGGTGCCAACATCTTGCTGCTAGTGTATCAGTTTGATAGTTTTAGAACTTGAAAACAGGAGTTGGACTAGCTTTAGCATCAGTCAGAAAATCGGCATGGTGACGGTAGGAAAAATTATGTGGTTCTGCGTCTGTTCCATCCCTCACTGGCAGCAAGCATCTGCTGCTCTACCTGAGTAGAAAGGGCTTCCCCCTCCACCGAGCTGTTTGTAGCAACTCTAAGAGCAGGGAGATGTTAGTGCAAAGATGAACATCAGGTAGCAGGGAAGCAATGTTTTTGAGATGAGAGAATGCTGACTTAAATGTTAAATACCAAGTTAACCCCTGTAGATTAAATGTTTGTTAGCTCCCCGAGGCAATCTAGGCTTGTTGAATCAAAGGGCTAGCAGCCTTTTAAATATAGTAACTTAGAAAACAGAGAACAAGTGTAGAAAGCAAGAAAGAAAAAAAAGGGATGTTTATTGGCTTTAAAAGTGGTGCTCCTCTTCAGGAGCTTCCCAAAAAGAAGCACTACTGAAGCTTCTTCAGGAGCTTCCAGAGATCTATTAATTGTACAAATATGTTATGTTTATGTTGTAGGGCTTCTTTAGAGAATGGTTGGTAAAATGCCATTACTAATGAAAAGTTTCTTTGTTAGTAAGTAAGCAGACCATGGGTTTCTACAGTGTTTATGTTCTCATTTGAGGTAAAATTATAAGTTTGTTGAGGTAATCTTCTGTTTGTGAAACTAATGGAAATCAATCCAGCATCAACTTCCCAAGACTGCAGAAGTTGATGTGGCTATATTTCTGAGCACAGCTAAGATTCATCAGCCCCAGAGCAATGTTTCTGAGAATAGATTCTGTGTCCCAGACTGCAAAGACAGTAACACAGCTTCAGAAATGTTTGTTTTGTTCTACTGCTTGTGTCACCTGAACAAGCAATGAACAGCAGATAATGAGAGTATTTGAGAGCCACATAGTTCTTTGTGTGGATGCTGTTGGCTGTGAAAGTGTTTCCTTTTGAGCAGAACATCTCTTCTAAGTTTCACAGACTTTGAGGTTAATACCTACTCTTCGTCTGTCCAAAGCTTTTAAGTGCATTCTGGGGTGTGTACCAGCAAAAAAGGTGAAAAGGAATTGACTAAATATTACCAACTAAGACGTAAAGGTGATGCCTAAAGCTATTCCCCTTTAAAGTGTATAATTACAAACATCTCTATTGGTTAGGAGAAGCAGCTGCTATCTACTGGTTTTTGGCTTTTTAGGGGTAATAGTATACAGTGTAGTTAGGATGATTTGAATTATTATCCAATCCAAGGAAGACAAATCTGGACATGACTCTGAAAGTAATTTGTCTTGCATTGTTTATACCAAGAAAGTAATGGGTACTAATAGTTACTATGTATCATTTGTTATCATCAAAATCCTTTTGTAGCATCCAGTTGTATTAAAATTGTGTGTGCATGTATATTTATGAAACATTAGTAGACTTGTTCCTTAGTAGGTGGCAATAATCATGCAGTGCACATGCAGATCTTGCAGAGAACCTGCATGTGCACTGACCTGGATTGTTAAAACTAATTATGATACTCTGAAATAAATGTGTGTGTTTTTACACCAGGAGCTCCTGTCATTGGCCAAACGGAAACGCAGTGACTCTGAAGAAAAGGAACCACTTGTGAGCAAACCTACAGCATCTTCAGACTCTGAGACATCAGACAGTGATGATGAGGTGAGTTTATCATGTTATCAGTGAGATTGCTATGGGTTAGTTGTCTGATTGTACCTCAGCAGTGAAAGTGTATTTATCATACAGTATATTTAGCCTGCTGACTTCATAAAGTGGGACTGACCATCAATAACGGAGACTCATGGAGACCTGTTAGGGCCACAGAATGTATTTATTTATTTATTTTTAATGACTATGCTTTGAATTCTGGTTGTATACAAAATAGTCTGACTATAGAGAAGATGACTGCCAGTTTAATCCCACGTTTATATGGTCTGGTGAGCTCCCTGCTTAAAAATAGTGTTTTTCCTGTGTCGTGCTTGCAGTTGAGGTATCAGTGAAGCTGCTGAAGCTGGAATCTGAATTCAGGGAAAGATTTTCAGCCCTAGAGTGGAGCTTGCTTCCTAAGAAAAGGGTCAAGGCAGGTGGTACTATTTTACAGGTAGTAAAACTGTTCTATTTAGCTACTTAGATTTTCCAAGAACTGTACTGTGAACTAGCTGTTTAGCCATTTCGACATGCAGTAGGGTGTGTTTTGATTGACTTGAAGAAAGAGGCAAGAAAGAGTTTAACATTATTTTGTTCTAATGTTTATCAGTTTCTTGTATAGCAGTGTTTGCCTGCTCATTCTGTTTTTAATATTTGTTCTTGGTACTGTATTCTAGAGATGGTTAAAAGTCTGTGCATCTAGAAAAGAAAATTCAAAAAGACTTATTAAAACAGGCACTGAAAAATGTTATACAGGTATTTGAATAAAAACAATTTCTTGAAGGCTTACAAATATCTTCTGCAAGCTTTCTGCAAATTAGAGTTAGGTCATTTATGCCACCTATTCTTAAGAATTTGATGGGGAGATGTTTGGTGTAGATTTTTGAATTTTTTTTCTTCTGAAATAGCAGTAAGGATTATCTATTGTGACAACTTGTAGACTAACAGGGTAGGGCTAGTGATAAACTGAAATGCATTCTTTAGTGTATCAGAGTTCTTCCAATAAGTGTGAAGAATGTGCCATTTAATTTTCTTTCTGAGGCATTTTTGAAATAAATATACTTGGAACTCTGTTCCAAATCAATAATTTTCTTAAAAAAAGTGCTTCTCGTATATCTAATATACATTTAAGGCACAGAGACAGACAACATTGTGAACAACCTAGATATATTAGGTTTCTTATTGGGGAGCTGCTCAGTCTGTCACCATGTGTGTTCATATCTGCTGGCTCACAGTTTGTTCTGAGTTATGTGGAGACCAGCGTGTCTGGAAAATGTAGATTTGGGTGTGGAGAGCATGTGAATAATAAAGCCTTCTGTTCTGTGTTTATCTCTGAAAGCTGTCAGAATTTTAATGTATAATAAATAAGGTCTACCTTTCTGTTATATGTAGAATGCGACAATACTGCTTCACAACTTGTGTGAATCCTACTTCTTAGTAGAACAGTAATGCCACTGTTGCACCCTGTGCATTTGATGCTCTTTTGAATCTGCATGTTATTTCAAATTGATACTATGTTTTTTCTGACCTCCATGCAGCAAGAGGAAAAAGATTTAGAGAAGAGGTAATTAGGACGCTCGATTCTATTCCTATGCCTGAAATATGCATTCTGAACTGCTGCTTGTCACAGCAGGATGAGCAGCTGGCTTACAACAGTTCTGCTTCTGCCAGTCATTCCGTTCTTTGTGTCCCTGGGCTTGACTACACTAGTCCTGCTGAATAACTCAGGTTTTAATAAGTATTCTTGTGGTTGGTTTGAAGTTCGTTCAGCTTTGGGGGTTGGGATAGAGGGGTCTAAAAGTTGAAATTGTATTATTTGACTTCCTGCAAGGTAAAGACTTTGAGGCAAAAGCATAGAAATTGTTGCCCTGGGTAAATGTGCCTAATCATACCCATGTGTGTCTGCAGAGGTTTTTCAGTGTCCATGCCCTTTGTGATTCCTGGGAAGTACTCATGTTCCAAGATTGGCACTATGGTGCATGTACAGGAAAGAAGCCTAAATCTCTATTTCAGAGCATAATGCAGCTTGCTGCTTTCTTTTAGAGGGAGGAAAGTTTGTGGGGCATAGGGGAGAGAAAAGCATTTTGGAATTACTGAATAACAGCAGGTACAAATCTTGCTGCATCTATATAATGCCCAAGGGATGTCTCTACATCTTTAGTGTTACGTTTTATGTGTATCAGAGAGAATGCACTTCTCACCCAGATGCTCAGTTCTGTAACAGGTAAAAGACCTCTGTAGTCTGAATCAAATTTCCTAGCCATCGGACTGAAAGTGACTTGCAGGCAATGAAATAGGAGAAATGCTCTGAACTGTCTTCTGGTGGGGCTGTGGAAAATTTTTGACTGAGTTACTATAGACTTTTGTTCAGAGAACTGATAAATAGCAATGACTGCAGGGCATTGCAAGAAGAAGAGCTACCTTTGCAAAGAGTTGTGTTAATCTGGACACAGGTGGCTCCTTTATGTAGTGTGTGGCCATATCTGCTCAAGAGCTCGCCATGTCAAACTGGTAGCTTTCTGCATGTAACCGGTTTGGTGCTAGCCAAGTTACTGCTGGGGCTACCAAGCTAGAGGTTTGTGTGTCCACAAGGTGTTCTTGTTACTGATCGAGGCCATTGGGTGGATGATGTTCCTCAATTGCAGTAGGTTAATTCTGGGCCGTTGCTCTTCCTTTTATTCTGGCTTCTTTGCTTACAATAAGATAATTCTTTTGTGTGGGAAGAGTGGATAACTTCTGCAAGACCTTCACTGACATTGGTGTTGATTAGACAGAAAGCCACAATGCAATGGGAATGCCTGTTTGTTTCTCTAGAAAAGTGCACTCATTCTAATGTCAGGAAGGGTTCAGTTCTGCCTTTTAACGCCTACAGGGTAAGGACAGAATATCCTTCTAGGACTAGAAAACTTGTATAATGAATGCTTAGTACTATTCTGGAGTTTAGTGAGGATTATCCTTTTATACTTTTTTTACAAATGTACTTATTAGGGAACTGTGTAGCTGAAGATCTTGTCAGGAGCTATGGGACAGAGGAGAAGGTGAACAGTAGTCATGCAGCTAGTGAAGAGATTGGTTTCAGGTAACAGCCTAGAGGGTTTTATGCCTCTGCATCTCCTTATTGCACTTCAAGTTAGAGCACTCCAGCAAAAGCACAGATGGGCAGAATACTGCATATGTTCTTTCTCTTGTGGGTGTCTTTTTATGGGTTTTTAGAAATTACAGTACTGAATGTTGTCTTTTCTTGTGTGCTTTTATTTTGTAATACTGCTTAGTTAAACTTTGAAGAATGAGTGGATTCTCCAGTCCTGTGAGGTCTTTGCCATACATTTTTTTCAAGCTTAGGAAATTTGAATCAGGCCATACTTTAATCTTCTTATTCACAGCTTATAGACTGTGTGCTTTGTAACTTTGACTTTTCCTGGAGACAGTTTCCTTCAGTTATTAGTGGGTGCATTAGTAAAGCTTTTCTCAAGGAAGAGAGATGGTATAACTTCCTCCACTGCAAATAAAGTGCAGTTGCAAATCTGAGTAGCACAAGCTAATGGTTTGAAGGCTGGCATGTCCAAAGGAGTAATATGAATAAGCTATGGAAAAAAGTGGTATAAAATTTAGTCTGTAAGTGACTTCTATAAATTGCAAACTAGCATGTGGATAACTTCTTGGGGTTTGATTTCTGTGAGGTTCTTCAAGCAGTACTTGAATGCAAAGGGTAGATCAGGTGTCTGGCGATACTCTGGCCCATGAAGCCTTCTGTCAGACAGTTCCTGGCAAAGCCTCTTCTTTCTGGCTTCTGAAGGTGTTTTCTTTATTTGCTTATTTTCTTTCCGTTTTGGTGTTGGCACCTAGAGTTTTCTCTCTGTG
Source organism: Anthoscopus minutus (assembly GCA_013399455.1). NCBI lineage: Eukaryota > Metazoa > Chordata > Aves > Passeriformes > Paridae > Anthoscopus > Anthoscopus minutus. The sequence goes on along the minus strand of VWYI01015877.1, from coordinate 9,285 downwards.
TCTAAAATAGTTCTTTTAGTTTTCTGATTGCTGGGCTGTTGTCATCATGAAGATATTTGAGGTGCTTAAATGACAGGTGTAGATCCTGAAAGACAGGATAAATAATAGGAGTTTTTTAATTTACTATTTAGTTTTTAAAGTAGTGGTAAAGAGCATTTTCCTCCTTGCAGCTCTTGGGGTGCTGTCTCTGGAGTTTTTCAAGCTTTGAGAAAGCCTGAAGACAGTAAATACCACCTTATTTTCATGTCTGTGCTTCCTGCTGTTGAGTTCAGACAGGCTGAAATTGTAGTTTCATGACTTTTTTGTAATTGATACTAGTTTTTTTCCTGTGTGAATACATGAAAGTTTGTAAGCTGAGCTGATGTTACCTACCTTGGTGCACTTAAATGCAATGACAACAGGACAGCTGAAGTTTATCTGGCCCTGGAAAGGAGCACATTGGCGAGGAACCGTTTTGCTTTAATGTTTTGGCTTGTAGTTTGCATTTTGCTTATAAAGCCATTGGATATGGCAGGAGGGAAGGATATGGCAAGGACACCCTGGCAACCTTACTTGTGCATCTCTAGCTTGATAAGGAGTTAAAAAAAAGCTGGGAGAACACCTATTTGCAAATTAAAATCTCAGTGTGTAGTGCATTTAGGTACTATGTGAATAGAAGGAAACAGCAACTACATGAGCAGTAAAACAATTCTGCACACTGAGCTCACTTCAAGTATGATTTTTTCCCTTTTTTTCCCCTTTTTCTATTTTTTCTCCACGATCTCATTTCATCTCCCTAGTGGAAATATGTTCCAGGTTTGCTGAGCTATGAATTATTTTCTTAAATCACTTTGTGTAGTTGGTTTTTTAGAGGCTGACTTATAAATCTAGATAATTTCTAATGTGATGGCTTGGGGTTTTTTCCCCCCTGAGTCCATTCTGGTTACTGGGACTTCTTAGAATCAAAGAATCATTTAGGTTGACAAGGACCTTTAGGATCTTTATGTCCAACTGTTTCTTGGAAGAAATATGCAAGCTATTAGCACTGTGAAGCTTGGCAGCAAGAGGAATATTCAAAAGGCTCTTGTGGTGGCTTCTTGTAAGAGAGCAATAAAGCTCTGTTGTTTGGTAGTACTAAACAATAAGCAGAAAGCCATGTTGCAGCACACTTCTGCATGGGTTTATTAACTTGCTGTGTCTGGAACCATGGATGGTTCCAGATGGTGGCCAAGGAGGCAGCGGTGAATAGAGGGGCTGTTCCAAGGAGGTGTTACAGCCATGGGAAGCGTGTGAGAAGCATTGACTGGTGCTGCCTGACTGCAGCGGGGAAGAAGGGACCTGGAGAAACTGCAGTGGAGGACAGATTTTGGAACATGAATGTTGTTTGACGTTAAGGGAAACAGAACAAAGAAATGTTTCTGGCTATAACTGTATGCATTTTTACTTGATGTTGAATGTGAACATGCAGTTGTTGCATGTTGCATTTTTGATTTCTTCTGGTGTGCTGGAGCATGAGGAAGGGACTCAAGACTCTGCCTTTCCAGTATTGCCTCCCCTCACCCTCCCAGACCAGCCAATCTATTGTGTCTTCTTTTGTCGCAGGAAGAAATTCATGTTGGTCACTCTCTCTGAGCAGTGGAGATAGGTCATTGAGTGTCCAAACAACAACTGCAACAGTGTCCAAATGCAGAGCAGTTTGTGAGCCTAAGAGACTTGCACGGTGGTGTCCTGGTTATGATGAATTAGTGGTCCAGGATTTGCCCTAACTCTTGTCTTGTCCTGTAGTTGTCCTGGGAATGACCAGGCATTTATGAGAGGCTGGGGTAACCGAATAAGCCCAGAAGCACCTGAGCTGGGTAAGAATTTGGCTTTGTGACAGCACTGAAATTGGGAGATGGACATAAAGGTCACTTACATAAAAAGTGAGATAAAGTGTTATCTCCAGGGTGAAATAGAAACCTTTCCTAGATTAGTGAACAGATTTTTTTAATTACCTTGTCCTGTGTTGATTTGTCTGGGTGTTTTTTGGTTTTGGTGGTTTGGTTTTTTGTTTGTGTTTTGATTTGGTTTTATTTGTTTGTTTTTTGTTTTTGTTTTGGTTTGGGGTTTTTTAGTTTGTTTTTTTCTTGTCATTTGTTTGTGTGGGTTTGAGTTTTTGTTGTTTGGGTGGGGGTTTGGCGTTTTTTGTTTGTTTTTTTGTTGTTGTTTTTTGGTTCCAAGGGTTTTTACATAGGTTTCTTTTCAGTCCTATCTTCCTGGTTACAGATTTTCTCCACAATTCTACTAGTGAGTTGAAAGCTGAAAACAGTGATATGTAACACATATATGTACAGCTATGGAACATTTTATTCACTGAAATCCTGCTGGTTTTTATCTGATCTTAGCTTCTTTCATCTCAGCATGACCTCTCAAGGTCTTGGTATAACTGTGTTGTATACTGTGGCTTTCTGTGTGCTGCTTCCTTGCTGTACAGCATGCTGACATGAGGTATAATTCAGCATTAGAACACTGAAAAGAAGTCGCAGAGCTCTGGGAGGGAGGCACCTCTGCATCACTGCTAAACACTGAGTTTCACTTCTCTTGGTCTTGTGTCTTCTCTGGTATGTGAGTAGGTGAGTGTTTGAGCAAACAGCAAAAATGCACTTTTCTGTTCACCTGAGAGATAATTCCTTAGTGCTGAGATTTGAGTAGATTTAGACAGAGTGCAAACTTGTTCTTAACTGATTTATATGAGCATAGTAATCAGAAATAGTATTAGACAGCAATATTTTAACACTGAACATGTAAAACTTTAATGCTGAAGCTAGTAAAAACTTCAGTACAGGCTCAGGCTGGTATAAAGCCAGAAGATTTCCTTGCAGTTTCTCACCTGTCCATAACAGACATGGGGTACCTGCACAGGGTATGAATTTCAATTGTACTTTTACCTCAGGGAAAAAAAAGCCAGAACCATCTTCTGCATTTACAGAGACTTTCAAATACTCTGATAGTGCCTAAAGAACTTGACGGAGCATTTGGTAATATGGAAAGTACAAGGTTGGGTGTGAGAGCAATAGAAACCTGGGAAATTCCAAAGTTATTAGTTCAGGTACTGTTAGATTAGGTAGTAGCTTATAACTACTTGCTTGAGTTTCATCTAGAATAATTGAACACAGGGTTCTCTGAGGATAGTGTCTTATCAGGCAGAGCAATTTATCAAATTTGATGGAATGATTACTGCCTCCAGAGATAGACTTGATTCATTCCTCAGGAAGAGGATGACTGGGTAAGGAGCCTGAAGTTTGTGTGCATCTGAGGTCAAATCTAAAGTGGGTTTTTTTTCCACTTAGAGTAGTTTTGAGTGCAAGATCTGAGTTATACATGGTTGTATTTGCTCACTTGCATTATGACTGGTTTTTTAAGACTGCATGCTCAACCAGATGGTGATGTGCGTGAAAGATGAGAATAATATACAGGTATTTATGGGATTTATACATATATGTGTATATATTATAAAGCCTGTTATATTCTCATGCCTGGAGAATTTCTAGGTGAGGCGGTGAAGTGTAAAATATTGTAAAGCCGTTAAGTAATATATAGGCAATACTTACTGCATCTATTCCCTTCTGGCTTTACCCAGGTAGTTGGAACAATGTAAAAATTCTATTAAGAAGTCACACTATAAGGTAAATACTAGTTCTTCTGGGACTTTGGGATTTAAAAGGCTGTCTGTGTATGTCTGGTGGTGTAAGTTCTGTACTTGGAAACTGTGGTCTAAGTTAACTGAAAATATGACATTAAAAGAAAATTAAAATTAGGACTTGATATTGTATTTTTTCTTTTTTTTTTTTTCTCCTGACTTTTGTGATTCTGATTTGACTCCTCTTCATGTACATAGACGGTAGTGCCACCACCTGCATCTTTGTGTGCACTGTTGGCTTGTTGCATAGAAATACAGACACTGTATACTTTTGGTAAAACCGAGATTTTGAAAAGGCTATCATATATAATTGGTGTCCTTCATGAAATGTAAGATCTGCTCCTGACTAAACTAGTTCTGGAAAGCCATCAGTTGCTTCTATTTGATAGTAAGCTGAAGCTAGTCTTTACAAATGCATTGGATATATTGTTGAAAATTATTTTCTTAGGAAAATGTTTTCAATACATCCTCCCTTGGTAGATATTGCCACCTTTGAAGTCTTCATTATCTTTTAAAAGGAGCAACCTACCAACTGTTATAACTGGTTTCTTTTTTTCACAGAAAAACTTCAATCAACCACACAACATTCTACTCCCGAAAACCTTGTAAAATGCTCTCATTTATCTGATAAGTCTCCTCTTGCCTTCTCTTTTTTTTCCCCTTTATACTTGTTAGATTTTTTTGCTGTCAGGTATTGGGCTATTTCTCAGCTGGTTTTACTCCAATGTTCTGGAGAAGGGAGAAGAGAGTGATGTTTGTGTCTCATGATCTCTTTCTTGGCTCTTTCCTTGCAGTGGACTGTTGGAGGTTCTAAAAACAAAAAAAAGGGAAAAGCGGGTAAGGCAGAGAAGAAAGGAGCCATGAAGAAACAGATGAACAAAGCTGCCTCTTCTGGCAGCTCAGATAAAGACAGCTCGGCTGAGAGCTCGGCGCCTGAAGAGGGTAACATAACATATGCTCATTTATTTAGTTTGATTCCAAGTGAACTTATCTGTTGTGCATCCTGAAGAGTAATGTTGCATGGTGATGTTGAAGACCATCTTCATTGTGTAACTTACAGTCAGTGTAACTTTTAAACTTACTGTGACTTGAAGTGCGTGTAATTCAGTGTATCATTGCTGTGAGCACTCACGTTACAGCTGCAAACTAAATGCTGTTTCAGCTGAAGAATGCATGATATTACATTGCTTGACTTTCTCCTGGAAAATTCCTTGCTTCCTTCTAGCATGTCCTATATACCCATGTGGGTAGCATTTTTTATTCTCATTGACATATTTTCCCATCTCAAACTTCCTGTGATAACAAAGGGAAAGATATATAGTGTTTGTGATGCAAATAGGAACTTATCTTGCATGCATTTGCTCTGAATTGGAATTCTTGCACATTTTTACTGACACGGAAGAAGAAAAATCAGTCTGTAACTTTGTCAGAATTTTTTTACATGATTATTGAGTGTATTTCAATGCTGGGCAAACTTCCTGTCATCTGTTTTCATCATGCCCACGAAGGTTTGCAGGTGTTTACTTGTTGTTTTCATTGATACTAAAAAAGGAAGTTAAGGAAGTATATGAAGGAGCTTGCAGTTTTAAGCGCAGCAGATACAGACAAAGGCATGGAATGACTGCGCCTGTATGTATCACAGCTTACAAATCTAGGGTTTTCACAGTGTGAGCTTGCAAAGCTAGAAGTTTCCAGAAATGCCAATACCAGAATGGAAGTGAAAGAAGGAATCCTAATGGCCTGCTTTTGTAATTTAATGTAATTTAGTCAATTAGGTGCGGCGATCCAAGTCCAAGCACTTTGATTAAGTTTAAAGGTGTTGTTGCCCAATACTATTGGGCAGTCAGCTGTTCCCTAAACCCCAGTGTAGCTGGGAGGGCTTGTTACAGTAACGGAGCTAGTGTCAGGGCCTTGCCAGCCCCGAGGGTATTGGTTTCAACTTTGTCTCCTGGAGTAGCAATTCATAGTGTTGCAGTCTTCACATGACAAATTTTGGTCCTTCCAGTTGCTATAATGAAGTGGTTAATGTGCATTCTGTGGTGGTTAATCATGGTGTTTGAGGTGTGTGCGCACAAGTTCATGGCTGTATAAGCAATTTGTCAGGGACATAAGCATATAGGCATAGAAGTCTAACTTCAGGACTGTAACACATTACTAAAAGGCCTTTTAAATTTGTTTTAAATTTGTTATACTAAGATTGTTTATTTATCACTCAATCTATGTTCAAATAGTACCACTCATTTTATACTTTTTTTAGCATACATATATTATGGCAATTTCAACCTGGACTTCATTTTAGTTATATGTATATTATATGTATATTTTTAGTATAGTGGAAGACGAATATAAAATTAATTTGTGCTATCCCTTGCTAATATGCTATGATGAAATGGTTGGGATTTGCCTCAGCTGTATGTCACTACCTTATATTTTTGATTTAGGAGAAGTCTCTGACTCAGAAAGCAACAGCTCCTCATCTAGCTCAGATTCAGATTCTTCATCTGAAGATGAGGAATTCCATGATGGCTATGGAGAAGACCTGATGGGAGATGAAGAAGACCGAGCTCGACTGGAGCAAATGACAGAAAAAGAGAGAGAGCAGGAACTGTTTAACCGGATAGAGAAGAGAGAAGTGTTGAAGAGAAGGTGAATTTTGTATCTGTTGATATTTGGTAGCAAATTCTTAAAGGCTGCATGGAGAGTATGCTGACTGTGCTCTCTTGTTTAAGGTCCAAGCATTCAGCACTGTAAAGTGAGTTAAGCTTGATTGTATATTTTTCATATGTAAACTGTCCCTGTAGTAATTAAGAAGCACCCAGCAGGAGTTCTGCATATTCTTGTAGAAGACAGTATCTAAAAGTTTCTCAGCTGTTGAATATGCACGGTTCTGTCAGCTGCCCTTATTGTTATGTTACTGCTTCATAGGTTAGATGCCAAACAGTCAGAAAACCTGCTTTCTCTTCATTTTTTTGTATTTACTGTCATGTGCTGATGCTTTGGAAAAAGGAAAACAAAGCATAAGGTGTACATGTGTTTCTGGAATTTTTCAGAAAACAGTGGCGAAGCACATCAGTGTTCAGGTTTGTGTGCCTGGATATGGGTGTGAAACTGGTTTGGCCCTAGTAGAAGATAGAGATAGTGAAATAATGAGGAGTAGTGTTGGATATGTCATTTTCATGGAATCTTTTGTGGATTTTTACCTTATGTACTGTGGTTTTGTTGTTTGTAGCTATTACACTGTCCAGTCAGGCATCTTCTTTGTAGTAAAGATTTTACTTCCTGTGTGTCTTAATCAAAAGGATTTGGCACGTATGGGGCTGTTTCTCAAATTTCTTTCTTCTTTCGTGCCTTCTCACTTGCTGAGAAATTTCCCTAGAGGACTGACATGTGTTCAGTAAATCATGTCAATACAAGTGACTGCCAAACTGTGTTTGTCCAAGCCATAGCTAGAGTGCTGCCTGCCTGCCTTGATTTTAACACTGCATTCAGAATCTTGTGTGTTCTGCTGCTCTCCTCAAAGGTAGCAGAATGATTGTAAGTTTGGATTTAGATCACATAGAAGGACATCACATCTTTCAAATTTTACTCTTTATTCCATGGTAACTGAATGTCTCTGTTTTAGAATGAATGCTGGAGAATGCTTGATACAAACAAGCTAAACAATCGAAGCTTGAGTTACTGATACAATCTTAAAATGAATTTGTGCTGTTCTGTGTAAAGTCTTGGCAAGTAGAACTACGGGGGTGGTGGGGTAGTCATTTAACTTTATGATAAGTTGAATCTTTGAAAAGCTCTTTGTATGCACATTATACTGTGAGTTTATTGGGATTACAGCAGACATTGCATCTGATATAATACCTGTGCCTTGTGTGTTATAATTTATGTTAAAGGCATAAAGGGCAATGAGCTCATCTTCATTTTCATTTTGTTGTCTACAAAATGCAGGTGTATGTAGGACTGAAGAAGAATGGACTGTGTAATGTGCATGTGGGTAACACATTTTGAATTCCAGTTATTGGAAGTTATTTTTTTCTTGTGTATGTCCATATGTACACTTCACTAAAGCAATGACCAGTCCATGGTGCATTGGAATCTTAGTCATGGGACTGTTCCATTGAAATGACTACTCTTCTGAATACAGTGGCTGAAAATAAGACAGCAGGGTGATATATTTCATGAAGGTAGACAGGGAAGTGTGTAAATACCTCTGCAGAAACTAAGGCTGATGAGACTTTATCTGCTAAAGGAGGAACTCCCTGAAGGATTGCAGTAATTCTTATACAGACCAGTGCCAGTAGAAAGGTCAAGTTTAAGCATGCAAAAGTTGGCATGATAGTGGCTTTAAAGAAAAAAATCTTCAGGTGTTTAGCTTCAAATTATGTGAAATAGCCATATGATTGTAGAGTTGGAGGAAGATGGAGTAAGGCCATATTTCTGTGGAATGGTAATTTCTACATGATCTCATTAACCCTTTAGGTTAGCTCTCTCTAGGACTGCACTTGGTGTGCTCAGCTTTTCTTCACTTTTTTTATTGGGGAAGGGGGAGGATGGGAATAGGGGACAGGATAACATAAAAGGAACAAGCAGTTGTAGTGTTCCTTGCAGCCTAGTAGCCAATGTGATAGCATCTGAGTAATCCTTTGCTCTCTCAGGAAGAGCATTCTTTAATGCATTCTTTTTGTTCCAATAACTGCTACTAGATTTGAAATCAAGAAAAAGCTAAAAACAGCAAAAAAGAAAGAAAAGAAAGAGAAAAAGAAAAAGCAAGAGGAAGAGCAGGAGAAGAAAAAACTCACGCAGATCCAGGAATCCCAGGTAGGAAATGAAACTGTTCTTGGTAATAAACTCTTTTCCCTTGGCAAAAGGAGATAGGATAGGGCCTGTCTATCCCTAATGTTTTCCCTTAATGTCAAACAGTGTACTAAGCAGATCAGAATTTAGTTAATTTATATGCTTATCACGCCATCTTCAGTTTTTCCAGTTCATTTAAGGAAATTAGCATCTTTGGCCTATTGGGGGTGCACTGGTACTCCTTTAATGAAAAATACAAAGTTGCAGCTATGTCTAGAGTTGCTGTGATAGCCTCCCACATGAGAAAAGGAAAGCAACCTTTACAGTTCCTTTAGGCAAACTTCTGTCATTCAGTCTGAAAAGCTTGAGAGAGCAGACCCAAAAACTACTCAGCTGTCGTACTAATTATTTTGCATGCACATTCATACAGTGGAAAAAATGCATAGTTTCTTCTGGCAGGGATGTCAAGGAAAAGCTTGAATGCCAGGAGGAGCAGAAATAGTTCTATAGTTTTTCCGCCTCCAGTAAAAAGAGAACAATGCCAGTTTTTGAGGCCAGGCCTCTGTAACCGAACTGTGGTTTCAAATAGTGAAGATCCTGCCATTAATATAGAGTCAGGGCTCCCAGAGTTTGATGGGTTACACTGATGATTGTTTACACTTTTTGTTGCCTATTGTTTTGTGCAATGGAAGAGGGCATCTTCAGCTGACAATTCACTCCATGTTATTTTCTAGTGAAACAGATGTTTGACAACTAAAATCGAATTAGGTGAGATGAGTTTTCCCTTAGACACATGTTGGGGGGAATGAGTCTCATTTCTCTGCTCCCTCAACTCC
>VWYI01015873.1:0-48409 GCA_013399455.1 Anthoscopus minutus | reverse complement strand
AGAAACAAAACCCAAGGAATTCTTTCTGTTCCTTCAGGAGTCATAATTTTGGATAGTTTGCAGTATACAGCCTTTTTTTTTTTTTATTACTATTTAAACATGAAGAAAACAGGAAGACTTGGATGAAGAAGGAGCTGGATAGTAGAGTAGAAAGGAGCTGAGGACTAGAACTGTATTGATGACACCTTGGCATGGTCAGACAAAGCTGAGTAGGAAATACAGACTGAACAGCAGAACTAATCCAAATACAAGCTTAACAAAGAAGTGTGGTTGTGCCTAGAGAGCTGCAAACTGTTTGCAAATATTTGTCAATGTTTAAGGAATGAGATGTGAACTAAAAACCTTATTTGCAGCTTGTGTTTATAAAGAATGTTAATATTTCCATTTATTTAAGCATGCAAAATAGAGCAGTTGGAAACTCTAGTTAAGAGAGAAGACATCTCAGTACCTCCTACTGCACACTTAGACCAAGAAGGAGCTCTGAAGAGTCTGATGGCAAAGAGGCCTTTGGTAATGGGTAGGTAAAGTAGAGATAGATGACTCTTGCCTGACTTTTTTCTCCTGGCCTGAGTGTAGCTGTGGTGCTACCTTAGACTGGTCACTCAAAGGGCTAATGACACCAGACTGACAGTCTGACACATTTCCTGCAGCATTCTACTGCAAGAACTGCTACAGATCTTTTCCAACCTAAACAGTTCTAGGATTCTGTGTGAGAAAGAGGTGTATGAAAACTGTTCTACTGTTTTGATCAAGGATACTTTTAGCTACAGCACAGATCCTTGTGCAGCTTCTCTGGAGACATCTGTCCTGAAAAATGTTTATCACTGCTCTCTATCTTCTTTATTTCAATTAATTCTTTTTCATGAACTTCCTTCTTATGCATTGACTACTTAGTGCATTTAGCAGGCTTCGGTGGGGGATATAACAGGGCAGATTCTGTCTACAGGGCAGTCTTTGACAGTCTGCTGCTGATCCTTTCAGAGATATCAGAGGAAAGCTCTCAGACTTCTCTTTACACAAAGATTTGGACTCACTTGAAGTATATTCTATTTCTTCACATAGGAAAAATGAATTCTCTACTGAATGCTAATGATTTTTCAACAGAAGAATGTTTCCTCTGACACAAGCATGCCCTGGTCCTCTGGAGCTGTGCTGTTCACATTTCTAGGCTTAAAAAGTACTATGAAGCATAAGAACTGTGTTTCCCTGGATGTGCCTCAGGACCTGTTTTAAAGGTTGGCTTCATAAATGTCACCCTTCAGTCTTCAGGTCCCAAATGGAAGGCTGCACACCATCAACAGTAATTCAGAGTTTCCATCCTTGATTTCTGCTAGGTATCGTCTGACTCCAGCAGGTTGCAATATTTCAATTTGACTATTAGAAACAAAATCTCATCCACAATTACTTTGATTTCAGACCTACCTTCTGCATTTTCCCCCATATGAAAACTTTCCCGCTTTTCTTTCCAGTGAAAAGCACTGCAGAATGGCTTAATTGTCTCTGATTTTTGCCTAATCACTAGCTGGCTGTACAGAGTCCTTAGTAAGATTTTTCTCCAGACATTTTTTTATGAAATACTACTTTTGATTTCTTTAGCTAGTTCTTCTCAAACTCTTTCAGGATTTTTGCTTTAATCTGCCTGACAACACTATTCTTTTCATTTTATTGGTTTGGATACAATAGACGTATTTTTGGAAATTGCCTTTTTACTGCTTATAAACTTGCTTACTTGGCTGTTCATATGTGCTGGCCTCCTTTAATACATTCTCCTGCCTTTCTCAATAGGTCATACACAGCGGTGTTATGCTTCCAGTCTGGTGTTCTTCAGAAGTTTCCATGCTGTTTGCTAGGGTTTCTCTTTGCTGACCTTTCTAGACAACTTTTAACAAGCTCCCTCATTCCTGCATAGCTTGTCTTGAAGTGGAGGACAATGGCACTGGCGTATTTGGCCTGCGGTGCTCCTCTAGAGCTGGTGAGGCTGAGCCCTCTGTGATCACTGTCACAGAGTGGAGCTTCCATTAAAAGGGCTCAAAGCTGAGGACTGCCTTTGCTCCTGTGGGCTCAGACCAGACACTCCATGGAATAATTGCTGACAGAGCCCCAAAATGTCATCTCTCTTTCATCTGCTGGTATGACATTTGTCAGTCTACAGGAGGGCTGTTGAAGTCTCCCTTTGCTGCTGTTTTTCCTCCTTTGAATTCTTACAGTATATTGAATTCAAGGCATTTTGCTATCCTGGGTCAGTAACATTATCTATCGTAACAATAAGCCTCCGTTTTAGGCCTGGAATTTCAACCAGTACAGACTTCATGCAACTTGAGATGGTGAACTTGTAAATTTGTTTTGAGGATGAGCCTTTGATGAGGTAGAGCAATGCTCTGCCTCCTGCACAGTTTATCACTCTATTTTATATCCTGTGTTTAATGTCCCTTTCATAGTCTTCATTGCTCCAGGTTTCCAACACGTATTCTTGATCAGTGCCTGCGTTTTGGATCAAACATTCTGCTTCCCTGTCTTCTTTTTTAGATTTCAAATGTTATGTAGAAGTGAATGTACCACTACTTTGGTTCTCTCATTGGTACCTTGTATAAAATTCTTTATGTTTGTTTTTCTTTGCCTGCTGGATGACTTGCATCTTCCAGATTATGGTTTTCTTAAGAATTCAGAACTTTCCCATTTTTTATCTCATAAGGATGCTCATGTTGAATCTGGTCTTTCCCACACCTATCAGCTTGCCCCAGTTACCTGGGCTTTCCAGCCTGTTGAGGAATATTTTAATTTCAAAATTGCTGTCTGGGGTCTTCATTTTGCTAAGAATGTCTGAGAATGTTTTCAATTTGCTGCAAGACCGAGCAATATCATGAAAGAAACTTAGATATGTTGGTTGTTTTCAAATCAGCTGGACTTGATGAAATTCCTGCTAGGATACTGGGAAGATTGTCTGAAGCAATGCCAGCACTATTTGCTGCTATCTTTGAGGAGCTATGAGGTACAGAGATAAATGTGTTGCCTCTCACATTTTTTTCAATAATGAGGGGGCAGGGGAAGCAACAGTTGAGCCTCTAGAAGTCAACTACAAGGTGAGTGGCAACCAGGGTGGATTTATTAAGAACAAATCATACCAAACCAATCTAATGTGTTTCTTTGATGGGACTTGTGGCTAGGGAAGAACAGCAGAAAGATTTTTTTTTACTTTAGTGAGGCTTGGAGCATTGTCCCACATGAGCTTCTAAGAAGCAAGCTAAGGAAATATTGTCTGTGTACAATTTTCAGCAGCTGAGAGCAATACTGAGTGAAAAATATAATTGGAGAGTAGTCCTTGCTATTCAGACTTAACTTGGTGACTGAGATCTCTATTGCTAACTTTTAAATTAATCAAATAACGCAGAAAAAACATAACACAGAATATATTTGAAGGGTTTGAAATTACTTTAAATGATCTTTACAACCTCAAGAAATAATCTGGAAAGCCTAGAATGAAGATTTATGAGGAAAACAACATATTCTGCCTTTAGCTTTCAATCACCAGCTGTTCATGAGCTGAACAGAAGCATAGCAGGGAGGAATCTGGAGGTTGCAGTGTGTCCCAAGCTGAAAGCTTCATTCAAAGCTGCTGCAAAACAAAGAAACCCCTCAGTAGATCATTGCCACAGGTGGGTGGGCAAACAGGGTCACACTACCTCAACCCAGTAATTTCCCAATCTCAGAGTCAGTGTCAGCAAGAAGAATGCCTCTGTAGTGGGCTGGTGGGGATTGGGGCAGCCTCTGATCCCGTATTGTGGCCTCTTGAGAGCAAATTCTCTACTTTCATGGGAGACTGAAGCTCTGCTGGGAGTCTAGACATTAGCAATTGTAGACAAACCAACTTCCAATACTCCAGTGGAGGTTTAGGCATCATTTTTGGTGTTCAAGAGCCCTAGGCTCAGCTTAAGCACTAATTCAGTCTCAAGTGTAAATGCAGCCTCTCATTTGTATTTCTGAATCCACAGTCTCATTTACACTGAGACTCATGAAAATCTTCTTTTATTTCCTTCCACTACCACAAAATCTCAAGGCTGAGTTGGATCTTTCATGACAGAGATTGTTCTTGACACTGTTTCTCAAAAGCCTCCTTTATACCATAGCAGTTTTCTCTGTCTCTTTTTCTCTGAGCTGGCTTCCTGGATGTATTAGGGTGTATCTGTAATATATTTGGGATGGAATCATTTTATGTCATCCACCATCCCTCAACATTTTTGGCAAAAAATGACAGTTCTCTGCTAGGTGTTTGATCTTTGAGATTTGAGACTTCTATTACCCTTAGCCTGACTCATCTTAGTTGAAGAATAGATTAGACTACTTTGTTTGGAAGAGATGAACAAAAGTGTTTGTCTCCTTCATCTCAGGATGGAATGGCACATCTGAAGAAATAAGTAAGGAATATACTGCTGTGTAATGAACACAACAATACTATCTATCATCGTAGCTGAATAAACAGTAGTATTGACAAAATCTGTCTCCTTTGTTCCATATGAGGGCCAGGAGAGGACTCAGCTGGAAGATCGTGTCCAGTTCCTGGTGCTTTAATTAAGGGAAGATGTTGAACAGCTGGAGAATCAGAGGACAGAACCTGGGATGACCAGAAGACTAGAAAACATGGCTCATGATGAAAAGCCAAAGGAATTTGCATGACTTGGTTTAGAAGAGACAATAGAGGGAGTGAACTTTAAATCGATGAACTTTAAATATTTTAAAAATAGACACAAAGAGAAAGGTGAATCTCTTTTGTGCCCATTATGGATGGAAAATAACTGAAATTACAGGAAGGGAGATGTAGATGAAACATCTGTAAATTTTTTTTGTATAGTCAATCAAAACTGGTTTTCTTTGGAGGAAGTGGCATCTCCATGAGTAGAAACAGGCATAGGTGTAGCTAATTCTGAATTCAGGAACAGGAGTGGACTAGATGGCTTCTCCTCTCCAGCCTACTTTTCTATTCTTCTGTGAATATTATTCAGTGGCTGACTATGACCTGGTCCTCCTCTTGTTTCTGTTTTTAGTGTCTTCTATGGATCTGAGCGAGCTGTTGTTTTCCCTGCCAGCACCACAGTGCTTTAAAAACAGGGCAAAGAAGGAAGGCCACAGCTACCCAGCAGGCCAGCCAAGGCTATGGACAAAATAATCCATAGCTAAACCTACATTAGGGTGTCTCATGGTTAATGTCATATCCAGCTGCCTCTGACTCCCTGGCTTCAAGAGGGACAGCTGTCCATGGAATTCAAGGGGAAAACCCCAAGCTGAGTCACATCTGAGCTCCTCTGCTGCTCCACCCTGTGTGAGCTCAATGTCTTCGGAGACAACTTTGGCAGCAGCTGGTGAGAGCCAAAGAGTGTTCTGGGAAACAGCTTCTGTAGACCTTCCTCCCAAACTCTGTTTTTGCTCACCTCACACTTTATCTCTATTTTTCATAATTACTAGAAGTTGTACTTATTTGTTGAATTCTTTGCCTGACAGTAGTTGTAGAGGGGTGCAGCACCTGAGGGATGCTGTATGTTTTCATACTGAGAATATATAGTCATTGCCCTGCCTCTTTTAGCATTTCCCAGCAATAGTTCAATGGTTCTGCATCTGCTCTCTGAAATCCATTATATTTTAATGTTTTGATATGCTGTGGTCAGCCTGTGACTCTGCCTGCGCACTCCCTCCCTGCTACCTGTAGGTCATCACTCCTCATGTGACCCAGCTGGGTCTCCTATATCAAACACTGATGTGATCTTTCCTCCCAGCCTACTGGACTTATCCAAGCATTGCTGGTGTCAGAGTTTACAGCTTCAGGACTTTTATGAAGAGAGGTAACCAGGGGAATAGTGCATTATCTCTCTTCAATGCTACAAAGCACTCTGGATCTTCCTCCTCTGAAGAAATACAATAGAACAGATTTCCACAGTAGGACACAGAAGCATGCTCCTGAACTCTTCTGGTTTTTTTTGTGGGGGAGGGAAAGAAGGAATGAAAAAAATAAATTGTAAGGATGAGATGAAAGAAAGGATACCACAAAAATATTCAGATGAATGCTGATCATAAATTCTCTTCTGGCTTTTGGAGGCAAAGGTTTTTGCAGAAAGAGTAGCCAAAAGCTTGGTAATCTCCTAGAACACTAGAAAAGTGTGTCACAGGCTGTCCTCTTCTGCCTCCTTGCCAAATTTATCCCCTTCTCTTGATCCTTCTATCCCACTGAAACCTTGCCATCCCAGGACATCCCTGCCTGTTTTGCTCCCACCTGCTCTGTCTCTGACCTTGTTGCCTCTGCATATCCCTCCCTGCATGTCCCTGGATGCTATGCTGTAAGTCCTTTTTCGAGTCATTCTTTTTCTCTTCTTCCTCCACTTCAGTGCTGTTTAAGGCTGCTTCCAACTCTGGGTGGCACAGGGTGAGGGAGAGTGGGGCACAGCCAGCTCTCTGCCCTCTGCTCATATTTGGGGCTGAGCTCCTATGGCATAAGCATGCTCTGCACCAGGCAAGCCTTCAGCAAAGATAACATCTGGATTTCAGATAAGCTCTGCAGACCACGTGCAAGTGGAAAGCAGTGATTTACAGCTAGTTCAGATCTGATAGGATTTTCATATGGCCACCAAGTACAGGCTGATGTCTCCAGGGATCAACCCCTGCTAATTTCAAGCCCCTGCATGAAGAACTGAACTGCAGTGAAACCACTGAAATATATATTTTCAGCATGGGCCAACCATATTTTTCGCTAACCTCACTCTTGGAAGTTGCTGACCAACTTTCAGTGAAATGCTCCCAAAATAAAATTCAGCTCAACACAGAGAGCAGGGATGGAAAATTTCAGCCTAGGATGATTAAAATATGAAAAACTTAGAAGCAACCGGAAGGCAGATCTTATCATCAAGCCTGTTAGGCAACAAAAAATATAAGATTTGATGCCCCCTCCACCTGTAACAGAGGGATGGCTATATAAGTATTCCATTTGGGACAAATTTTCTTGCATGACTGACATGCAAGGAGAAAGCATTTCTGAACAGGAGGCCCAAGAAAGACATCTGATAAGGAGAGACAGTGGTGGCTGTATGCAAACTGTTATGTGATCTGAATTATTTACATTGCATGGAGTTCACCAGATTCTTCACCAAAGTGTTTTAAAGTCCCAGACTGAACTGAGCACTAAGTGGAAGCATCAGGGAGATAGATGTCAGCTTAGCCCACGGTGATTTGCCATCTGTGAAAAGCAAACAAATACAACCAACTGGAGGAAGGAGCATTGTGGCAGTAACAGGAACTGGAGCACAGATTTACAGAGGATCTTTGTGTTTGGACTCACGAGCCTTTGACTGTTTTAGCATTGAAAAGTAACCAGCTGCAAAAGCCCAGCTATACAGATCTGTGCAAAAATCAAGCTTTGGTTCTTGACTGTTTGACCTTCTACCTGCCAGGGTGGACCAGATGTGCAATTATTTCCTATGCTCTTTTCTTTAGTTTTCAAAAGAAGACAGCTAGGTTTTCAGAAAAGTTTTTAGAGTCTTTTTAAAGTTTTTACTGTACTCTTTTTAAGGTTTTTACTGTCTTCAAAAGACAGCTAGGTTTCCAGAAAAGTTTTTAGAGTCTTTTTAAAGTTTTTACTGTACTCTTTTTAAGGTTTTTACTGTCTTCAAAAGACAGCTAGGTTTCCAGAAAAGTTTTTAGAGTCTTTTTAAGGTTTTTACTGTACTCGAATGGGCATTTTAAAACTTGCCCACTTTTTACAAGTATTTGAATGGATTATAATAAAAGATATTGTCTCTGTGGCAAATTTTGATTTCTTCAGATTACAGCTTCACAGCTAAATCAGGAGGATTACTGGTATCAGAGAAAATACCACTTTTGGAACAAGAAGGCATTGTTACTTTGAATTGAGTCCATTTCTGAAAGAAGAAAATATGTCTAGATGCAAAGTACAGCTTCTTAAAAGCCACAGCATAAACACAGAGATTTTTCCCCTCTCCTGATCCAAAATGCAGTAGTCACAGACTATTTTTAATTCATGTAAAATTATGATAATCATGAAAGCATAAACTTTATGGCTTGTTGAATTGGCTGCAATGTGCATCCCTAAAGTAGGGAAGTACTGAGATCAGCATAATGAGAAATATGACAGAGGACCTTGCAGACAGCTTGTAGGCTGAAACAAAGATCAGGCCAGACCATATGCAGCTACATTTATTGCTGTGCTGTGCACCAGAAAACTATAAAAATAAGGCACAAGGATTGAAGATTTCCAAATTTATTAGCAGTACTCTAGTGATGTGATCCTAGCAGTTTTAAGGCCATAGTGCCTTGAAGGCCAGCAACTACTGGGCTCTTTTCATTGCTTTTGCCAACATGGATTGAAATATATGACCCAAACCTGACATCTAGTGGAGGAAGAACGAGGGCAAGATTTTCCTCGGCTTCCCAGGGATGCACTGGGCTGTGAGCACGCAAAGAGAGCACTTTGCTCTTCTCTTCTGAAGTTACTGAAGGCTGTCTGCTGCACGGCTCGTCCTGGCCAGGGGAGCAAAACAAGGAGCTTGTGGACACTCCAGCTAATTGTGCACATCTTGTCTAGCTCATGACACCTGCATCCACAGCTATCCATGCCAGAAGCCAGTTCCACAGCGCTGTCAGCAGATAATGAGCTCTGAAGGCTGAATTTAAAGAAGTTTCAAAAGACAGTAGTAGGGATGACCGTGTCTGGTTGAATTTGGGCAGGGTCTTTTGAATACATCTAGCAGAAAGAGTAGGTGTTCACTACAGCTGCACAGATGGCTTCAGGGACCTATGATTTCTGCTGTCATGAATGTCAGGTCTGTACTCCTGGACCAGACCAGCCAATTCAGCGCTAGGTCATGAGGCTGCAGCTCTGCTGAGCTTCCAGCTTTTTCCCAGCACAGTAGTTCATTCACTGCCCCCACCTGGACTGCTTGAGCTGGGAGGCCAACAATACTTTGGGAAAGTTTTAACAAGGTTTCTGCCTCATCCTCTGCACCTGCCACTGTAATATTTCATTACTCAGTTAGCAATAATCAAAATTTCAGGCTCTCATACCTGCATGGATATGTTGAAGGCATGACCCCTAATGGCTAAAAGAAGCCAAAAGCCAAATAAAACTGTCAGGGCTTATTTATAATATCTGGCAAATTTAAATCAATATCGTAAATTTGTTAGCATCTCAGTCCTGATGAGAGCACTTACAGGCCATTAAAAACGGCAGAAGATAAAGGGTATTTTAACTGTTTATACACTGCAGGAAGTAAAACATCTCCCAGGTGCTAGTAAAGAGTCCAGGCTTCATAGCTGAGAGTTGTAACTACTGACACTGTCTGTGAATCATCATTTTGGGAAGATGAAACAGCAAGTTAAAACCCCTGAAATACTGTTGCTTGCCTAAGTGAATGCACAGCCATCAGCCACTGCCAAAGAGCTCGGTTACAGGGGTCTGTCCCAAGCAATCACAACACTGGCAAGGTGATGCAGGTTTTTAGAATGGATTTTTAATCTCTTGATAGCAAAACAAAGTTAATGTTATACAAACAGTACAAAGGTTACCACGGGATTGAGCTTTAATCTCTGGTGGTTGCTTATTGACTGCAGAAGAAACAGAAACTACTCAGGGAAAGGACTTCCTCAAAATCCTGCTTGTAGACAAACTTGAAGAAGAGGCCCTGCCCCCCTGCAACTTTCTCTGAAACTCAAAGTAAGTCTAAACAGGTCTGAATTGGAAGGCAGGACTGGGCCTGGGTTGTTTAAAATTCCTGTTTATTCTGACATTAGAGGACTTGGTTTATCTTAGTGTGCTTGATGATTCTGACCTTTCTAAAAGTTAGAAAAGCAGAAGTTGAGATAGATGATTTCATGGTGTATTTATGGAGGCTTGTGCTATCAGCACAATTGTTGAAGTCAGAGAAAGCAGGCTTGGGATACCTGCACCCCCTGCTACCTAACACCTGTCAGAGCAGACAGAACAACACTGAAGAAATCAGCTGCATTTCTTCTTCCTCTTTCAATGAGTTCCTCGTCTCTGCGAGTCCTAATTTTCAAATGCAAGCACAGGTGCTTCAGTCAGTGAGAAGCAGGGTGCCTGCAGTTTGACAGGTTGTTACTGTGTACATAACCTGTGTGTTTATCTGTGCCAAAAGTGACCAGCATGGGACACATGGGGCTGATTTTGGTGAAGCTTGCAACCCTTGCTAATCCGCAGTGGGAGATTAATCCTGAAAATTAGGATATTTACTTCTTCCTGTACATTTTTTAGAGAAGTCAGACCGAGCCACAGCTGTTTTAAAATTTCATGTTTCCACATACTTATTTTAATCAGGACTGCCGAAGTAATTGCAACAAACAATTTAGAAAATTGACTTTGTCTGTGTTTTGTACATTTTTCTGCACACATGGGCATGGTTTGCTAAAACATTAATTTGCATAGCTTTCAGTTCTTGCTTCTTCAAAAGTATGTAAGTATGGGCAGCATTTATGTTGGTTTGATTAGACATCTGGGTCACACCACTTCCATTCCCTGAAAGGCTGAGTTAGTTCTCAGAAACATGTTTCATATTGTGGAATTTGTTTGTTGCCAGTGTTTTTTCATGGTTTGTCCAAATTCTGTATGTTCCCTTTATGGTATATATCAGTGGTCCAGCATGTAATGCAAACACCCAGAAAATATTTGTTACAGAAGAGAAAGGAAGATCTGTAGAAAATGCTTTGTTGTTGCTACAGCACTGGCCTTGACAGTGACTTGCTTTCAGGGTCTGGACATAGTTTTGCAGTGTGTTCATGCTGGAGCAGGTTAGATATAGACTCTGTATTTACTTGTTTCCAGATTTCATGATCTTGAATTCCGTCACTGTGCTCCATAACTAATTGTTCAGTCACAGAGCTGTCCTTAGGGGCAATCTAACAAATGATGTTCTGGGACAACCTTTGAGCAGAATTAGTGGAACAAATAACACAGCTTGTTTTAAGATGGAACTTATGACAGAATTACACAACTGAAATAGCAGAGGACCTAAAATGTCCTCTTCAGGCTGCTGTTTAAAACAGAATGAAGACAGGCGCAGAGATGCAAGCTTTCTCCTACTCTCATGGCTGCATCTGCAAGTTTTCCTCATACTGGGGTAGAAGATTCACAGACAAATGTGCAAGATAGACCAAGACAACTCTCAGCAGCTCTTCTGTAAAACAGATGGCTCCAAGTTTTGCATTCAGTGACATTAGAACCCCTGGAAGGGAGAATGACAGTTCAGGGATCTAATTTCTGCTTCATGTTATTCTTTTCTTCAAGGATCCCTACACCTCTCTCAGCAATGGCTATGGTGTGTCTTTCTGACTTTGAAGCTTATGCTAAGAAGTATTTACCCAAGATGGCCTGGGATTATTTTGCAGCTGGAGCAGATGACTGTACCACACGAGATGAAAACATCCTGGCATATAAAAGGTAATGTGAGAAGGAAATGAAGGGGATTGTACTGGGACCTTTTAAACTATTTTTGTGCAAGTGTTTGGACTCGACAAGCAAGGACACCTAAAACTTTGTCCATTCCAGGGGGTCCCCAAGCTAAATGCAAAACCTGAGCGACATGAACTGTATGCTCTGATGCCAGACTGAGTATGACACGGGTTGTATGAGGCTTCAGGCATCCTGATGGTACCAGCAGGGGTGAGGGAAGGGTAGGGGACAGTATGCCGTGGTGTGTGTGGCATTACAGGAAAGGGCATGGGTATCTCTAACAGAATGAGATGCAGCAGGGAGCTCTTGGTGAACAGCAGGAAGCCTGTGTGCCAGCAGGGTGGGGTTTGGGGAAGATGCTGCAAAGCCTGAGGGCAGGCACAATCTACAGGGAGGACAAACACACAAATGGTGAAGTGGAAAGACCCAGCCTGGCTGCAAGTAGAAGGAACCTGGGGGAGGAGAGTGGGAGAAAAAGACATGGTGAGCTGGGGCAGGAGATGCAGAAGTTATGTACTGTAGCCAGTAAAGCAGGATTAATGGAAAGTAGAAGTGACTGAACTGCTGGCTGAATTGACCTCTAAAAGCAAACAGAAAGGACAAAGAGCCTTTGCTATATTTTTCTTTTATTATAATTTTATTATTTGCTATTTTCTTCATTGGCTCAGATTCCTGCTTTGCAATTGGTAAATGAAGACCTGTTTTCCATGAAACTTCAGAAAACTCACTGAACATCTGCTCTCCTGAAGGAATTTTTTTGCCTTACAGAATTCGTTTCCGGCCACGTATGCTGCGGGATGTATCGGTGATGGACATTAGGACTAAAATCCTGGGTTCAGAAATCAGCTTTCCTGTAGGAATTGCCCCTACAGGCTTTCACCAGCTAGCATGGCCTGATGGAGAGAAAAGCACAGCCAGAGGTACTCTTCTGCTCTGGTGCCATGTGGCAATAAAGGGGTTGTAGAAAAGCCTCAGGAAGCTGTTAGGATGACTTGAAGTAACGCTGAGAAAAATTTTCTTTGGCTGGAGGGGGAAAACTCCATTGCTACTTTCTGACACCCTGCATGGGAAGCTGTATAGATGCTCTTCTCCAGCTACTACCATAAAAAATCAACCCCATAGAGTCTACTGCAAACTGAAGAAAAGGGCAGTAGACACATTTCTGACTCACACCAAAAACCACATAAGCTTTTCAGTCCTAGGGGCTCTAGATGAGTTGTGAAAGTGGTGGGTGGGACTTGGACTGTGAATTCCTTGTTACTGATTAAGAAATGTCTCCCTTGGAGAAAAAGATATCCCCTTTTCACAAATCCCATGGTGATCTTGGAGAACCTACCCCTGGAAATGTTTTTTTCTCCTGTGTACACTGAGTAGATTTAACAGTACATTCCTGAGAGGACTCAGTCATAAAGATAAAATTAACGTTTTTTCTAAAAACGTAGCTGCAAAATGAAAGCACAGCTCGGTTAATTACCTCTCCTTTTTCTGCTTTCTTAACCATGGACTATCAAGGGTGCATAGTAAATACAGTCACTGTAAACCCTGGGGCACGGCTCCCTGTGTGATTGTACGCGTTGGGGTGGTCTCTGCAAGCAGCACACGGTTTTGTATCTGACCTCTGGCAAGACCCTTCAAATGCCTTTGTCTCTGATTCTTGCCCAATGTCTCCCAAGCGGCCAGAACAATGAACACCTGCTACATTGCCAGCACCTACTCCACCTGCACGCTGGAGGAGATCTCTGCAGCCGCGCCCGGTGGCCTCCGCTGGTTCCAGCTCTACATCCATCGCAACAGGGCAGCTTCCCAGCAGCTGGTGAGGCGGGCAGAGGCCTTGGGCTTCCAGGGCCTCGTCCTCACCGCGGATCTGCCCTACACAGGCAAGAGACGCGACGACGTCCGCAATGGTTTCCGCCTTCCTCCCCACATGAAAGTGAAGAACTTGGAACGAGCTTTTGAGGTTTGTAAAGTGAGCCCGTCCTTTCATTCGCTGCGCTGGCGTGTACCACATGAGACAAAAACCACTGGGTAACTGCTGCCTTGGTGTTTGCTGTACTGGGGCATACCTTCTCCCCTGCTAGTTCTGCAGCATCCTGGCTTGACCCCCTGCCACACTGGGTTCTGTCTTCAAAATTCCCATCCAGCTGCCTTAGAGTCACTGGTCTCCTCCCCCATTGTAATTATTCTTCTCCAGAGACATGTGACATTTCTGGAGCTGATGAACATGTCTGTTGTCAAGTTTGATTAATCTGTTCTCGGGCAAGGAAAGATACCAAGGGACCTGTGTATTGTTGCAGCTTGGATGAGTTTTCCTTTTGCTGCTTCATTTTGGCTGTAGGGAGATGACTGGTCTGAGTATGGACTGCCACCCAATAGCTTGGATCCTTCAGTCACCTGGAATGACATTTACTGGCTGCGGAGCCTGACACGCCTGCCCATCATCATCAAAGGCATCTTGACAAGAGAAGATGCAGAGCTGGCAGTGAAACATGGAGTTCAGGGAATTATCGTGTCCAATCATGGTGGAAGGCAACTGGATGAAGGACCTGCTACTGTAAGTGAGAAAATGGATGTCCCACATTTTCTGTTTACAGTCTGCACATTTGCATTAACCTGGGTATCTCTATGCCCAGGTTTGTGTGTACACTTCTGGTAGAACTGAGTTTGTCCAGTGGCCACGGATGTGTGCAGATGTACTTTAGCTTTAAACTGGTGAGATCCATGCCTTGGCATGGGGGCTACCTGCTGAAGTGTTTCCCCAGCTACTTGAGAGGGTTCACAGAGCCCAGGTAAGTGCAGATAAACTACTGGCCTAAGTCTGGAAGAGTTCCTGCCTCCATTAGCTGGTGCAGAGCACTCAAACTGTTTGTGCAGTGCAGCAAAAAGAAAACAAAGCTCTGGAACCAAAAGTGTACAAATGAGGGCATAATGTATTCTCATTGTTCACATCTGTCAAAACATGCAAAACAATGTGGCTAGATTTAGTGAGAGGTCTGCTAGCGTATTTACAGGCTCAAGTCTAAATGGGAATTTATTGACTTATATGAGCCAGAAAAAGGATAACTTATCTGGAGAAAAATTCCCCTGCTTTTTAATTTGTACAAAGAAATCATGCATTGTTTGGACATGTGTGTATTTCACTGGCTTAATTTGGCTTCTATCTGGTTTTTCCAATTGCTCTTATTTTACAGTTCTGCATTGCACAGTATCTTATGAACTTTCTTTTCTCGGTTTTCTTTTGTTAACTAAAAATAGATACCAGGGAATTCTCTTCTATTCTACGTCAAAGCTGACAATAATGAATAAAAAAATTTAATAAACTCAACGCTAAAGGCATAGTAGCAGAAATGGCATCCACATTAACCTGTTCTTCTACCTTAAAAGTTTTTTACATACACAGACAAGGCAGTAGATACCTAGCTGGGCTCTGCTATTCTTCAGGTGCCAAGCCTGGCTCTTGCAGAGCTAGTCCTAGAAAATTTCAGCCTTAAGATTTTCAGTTTGAAATTCATAAGAAAAAAAAAAAGAGAGATTAAAAGAAGGCAAAAAGGTATAAGACACTGCAGAAATGAGCCTTTTTGGGTTTGCTCTGAAGGAGACTTAATTATGCCCAACGCAATGTCCTGCCCCTGGTTCTACTGCCTTTGGGGCCAGAGCCAGCATCTCTGTGTGGTGCTGCCTAGCAATAACATCCAAGGCTCTATTCCATGCTGAACTCTTCAGAAAAGACATTAGGGAATCAGGAGACCTAACCTGGAGAAAATAATTGACTGTACTATATAGCAAACGAAACCCTTTGAAGATTCTTTAGAGGGAGGCACTCAACAAGTGGTCACCAGGATTAAGTTGAAATGTAAGGTTAGGTAGCTTGAGCAGTAGAAGTTTGACATCAGCCTTTTTTGCAAACAGCTGAATTATTCATCATTGTCTCAAATGAAAGTAAAATATTGATGACAGTTATTCCCATTGAAAATTATATTTAAAATCTTTCATAAATCTACCAAAAATGTTACTTTTTCACTAATCAAAAGTGATAGCAAAGGATATTAGTATAAGCAAAGCACTGGGAAATGGCATTAAGTACCTGAAAAACAGAACAGAGAGAGCTGCACGTTATTCTGCAGCTCCTGGTGCTGAACTATTTGTGATGCATTGTCGCGTTTCATTCTGAGAAGGTATCCTACTAAAGCACGACATCCCTGCCTCTGTGTCTTTGGAATATGGCCTCTTTCTCTTGGAATCAAAAGCTGCCCTCAAGGTGAGACTGGCTTCTTCTTTGCAGATTGATGCTCTGGTTGAGGTTGTGGAGGCAGTACGAGGCAGAGTCGAGGTTTATGTAGATGGTGGAGTGCGAAAAGGAAGCGATGTGTTAAAAGCACTGGCACTGGGAGCAAAATGTGTCTTTATTGGAAGACCAGCTTTATGGGGCCTAGCTTACAAGGTGAGTAAGGAGCTCTAAGTTCATTTGCCTGCTTCTCACACTCTCCAGCAGTCCTGCAACTGAAGTCACAGAGTTTTCACTGGTGGAGGATATATTTTAAAATTATATTTTGCTGAATTTGAAGTGGGATCACCCCAAATTGAATGAAACCCTGACATTTCCTCTCATTTAAAAATACCACTGAATTTCACAATTTCCTGAGATTTTGAACAATGGGATTTTGAAGGTGATAGCACTGTTTCATGGGACCTGATTTCTTCTCGTTGCCATTTGGTGCTAAAATCCTT
This sequence comes from Anthoscopus minutus, assembly GCA_013399455.1. Taxonomy (NCBI): domain Eukaryota; kingdom Metazoa; phylum Chordata; class Aves; order Passeriformes; family Paridae; genus Anthoscopus; species Anthoscopus minutus. Next base: position 32,223 of record VWYI01015873.1, on the reverse strand, counting down.
TAGGACTCAGGACCATCAATGCTTTTGAAAACTGGAGCTGGGCTTGTTTGCCAAAAAGATGATTCTGACAATTTTATTTGCTTTCAGCAAATACTTTGGAACAATACATGGTTTTGGTAGAACAGTTTCACAGCAGTACTATGAATTCTTCAGAAATAAATACAAAACTCAATCCCACGGATGGCTGAAACATTTTGGACAAGGCTGAGAAAAACTGTGTGCTCGAGGTGCCTGGGTTTTCCACTGCTATTTCAGTTCCAGCTCTGCTGCTTCTCAATTCTGGGCATATTTCTATGATGCAGAGTCATTAACTAGTCCTCTGATGAAGGAGGTAAACATGTTATAATTAAAATTAAAACATAATTATACTAGTTGGGGTTTTTGCTATTTTTTTTGCTTTTTACACTCTGGATGGAATCTTTCAAAACTTTTCTCTAGAAGAAAGGATGTCCTTTTTTATGATCTAGACACATTTTCTTTCTTTTAAATGGCACTTTTGTCCAGTGGCATGATTGCTGTGGATTCCAGTAGCAAGGCTTTGAGCAAGACATCACCTGAATCTTCTGAAAAAACCTGTAAGAGTTGGCAGTACTGCTTCTTTTGCCAGTAAACATCAAAAAAGGTCCTAAGATGAAAAATGTGCTCCTGTGAGCTGACTGCACTTTTCCCACAATGGAAACAGAAAGGAGGTGGGATTTTGGGGGGTTCAATTTCTCTTTGGTATTATATTCCATAGAGTATTCTCAGAGGAATAACCAAAGTGTACAACCGAGGAAGGGCATAAACAAGTGCTAACATTGTCTGCACCCAAAGCATTCATTATTGCAAGACAAACAGAAAATTTTAAAGAAAAAAACCCAACATTTAAATCCTCCAGTATTTTATAGGAAGATCAAAATCTCCTATACATGTTATTGGCTTTTGAGCTTCTTGGTGTCACTTACACAAAGGAAAACAAATAGTCTATTATTTTTAAAGATTCAGTCCAGTATTTGAGTAAACTACAGTTTTTGGAGTGGTAACATATACAAAACTCTCAACATTTCATTAAAACCTGTCAGCATTGTAAGGTTTGACATTTTAAATAGCAAACCCATTGGTGGGGGAAAACTGAAAGCTAAAAAAAGAACTGGCTACAAAACGTCAGAATTGAAAAACAGCTTTGTTTTCTTTCCCTGTTCAGACATATCCCAAAAGGAAAAGCATCTAAATTAATCTGTAATGAACTGAGCACATCCATCATACCATTTTAATCATTCATCTGCATGAGAGATTTGAACTGGCACGGGCTGAAGGGACTATCCCAGCTGTCAGGGTGCAGGCATCCTCCATCACTGCCCTGTGCCAGTGCTCCTTTTACCCTGACTGTTTTCTCTGTTGGTGCAGGGTGAAGAAGGTCTTCAGGATGTCTTGAGAATTCTGCAGGATGAGTTTTGCTTGTCCATGGCCTTAGCTGGTAAGAATTTTGTTTGTAACAAGTGTTACAGATGGTTCTGCATGCAAGCCCTATAAAAATCAGGAGTGTGATGGATGAGTCACAAAAAGGGAAGCCACAGGAGCTGTGATAGTTCTAATTGCTATATTTGAGATTCTCTGCTTCCTGTGAAACCACTTGGAATTCCAGGTGTCACAGCAATGAAGTTTGCATGGAGGGAGTAGATTAGAGCAGCTTTGTGACCCAAGATGCAAAAGAGATGCAAAACTGCTAAGTACAGCCAAGCAAAACTTGGAACTTCTGTTTTCCTGGGATTGGCAGCATATGTTTTTCAGTATTTAATTAGTGTTTATCAATGTAAAATCCAACTGATATTTTTTTCTGCATGAAGAGTTCATTTAAAATGGATGCAGAATTTTTCTCTGTGTGTTAGAGAATACAGTCTGCAGGTGATTACACGTTTTAAAAGCCTTTGTGTCTCCTCCCAGCTTTTATTCTCACTCTGCATTTCTCACTCCTGCTCCCAGCTGTAGCTGCCCTGGCTGACCCCCTCACCAAACAGTAAATTTGCAGAGGTCAGTGTAAGGCCCATCTTTAGTCTTGAAAAAAAGAGTTGTGGGCACTGGAACAGGCTCCCCAGGGCAGTGGTCAAAGCATGAAGCCTGACAGAGTTCCAGAAGCATTTGGACAATGCTCCCAGGCACATGGTGTGATCCTTAGGGTGTCCTGTGCAGGGCCAGGAGTTGGCCTTGATCCTTGTGGGCTCCTTCCAATGCAGGATATGCTATATATTATGACGTGTAGAACTCAACACTGATAGCAACATTGGCTGGGAGACTGGAGCTGAAATCCCACTGGCAACTGTGTGGTTGTATGTGTTACTTTTTCAATCAGTAAAGATTCCTGGGGTTTTTTTCCCAGCAGACTTTTACTGTTCTTTACATGCAAAAAAGCACAGGATTCAGGAAGAGTAGCAGGTTGGGATCCTTTTCCTGAGGCATTGAATCATAGAATTTTTCTTTTAGGTTGGAAAAGACCTTTGAGATCATCAAGTCCAACTGTTAACCCAGCACTTCCAATTCCACCAAGAAACCATGTTCTTTAGTGCCATATCTACTTGTCTTTTAAACATATTCAGAGCTGGTCAACCACTTCCTTGGCAGCCTATTCCAGTACTTGGTAAGAATTTCTGTGAAGAATTTTTTCCTAATATTGAATCTAAGCCTTGCCTGAACAGAGGATTCAAGGTACATCCTCACCACTGCTCAGTACAGGGGGACAATCCTGGTCCTGCTTCCCACACCACTGTTGACACAGGCCAGGATCACACCTGGGTACACAGCTGGCTCATGTTCAGCCAGATGTCAACCAGCATCCCTGCTCCACCCATATTTGTCCAAATGAAATGGCAATGCAAATCTTCACCTCTGGCCACTTGGCATACAGCAACCTCTGTTGTCTTTTCTCTGTTTTTCTGCTGACTTGAGTGGATCAGATTGCACCCTGCTCATCATGTTATAAAATTTTTTTTTCTTGTTTCTAACTCTTCTGGTTGAAGGAACTCCAGTGCTGAACCTCAAGGCTGAAGATGCCACTGAGGAGTGGAGATACTGAAATACCAACCTGTCCCAAGCTGGCTCGTCCAAGACTGTGATTCAGAGCAGGGGAGCTTCCAGGCTTCATCCACATCATTCATCCTTTCTCTCTCACCAATGTTTCATTTCTTGCAGGCTGTGCCAGTGTCTCAGAGATTGGCCAACACCTGGTTCAGCTCTCAAAGCTGTGATCAGCCTCCTGCCATGCCCACCAAACAGAGGCAGTTGAAGCTAAGGTCCCAACCAGCCTGAAGATGAAAAAGGAAGTGCAATAAGGATAAAGGAAGTGCAATCTGATAAGGCCTTCTGGAAACTTCTGAAGAGATTAGGAAAGTCTCTGTGTTAGCAACAGCTGAGCTCTGCTTTTACTGAGACCAATGAATTCTTTTAACAGTTTGGGTAATTGTTACTTGCCTAAATATATTTGCTGTAAAATGGCTGTTCCACAGCATTACCTATGTTGGGTCTTCCTCCAAAGTTCCTCTGCACTGGACAGCCAGACATGGAAAATCCTGTGTCTTGTTTTTTCCACTTGTTCTGCCAAGTCTCACTGCAGCCCAATCCACACACCTCTCCTGCTCTGGGACAGTAAATGTTGTGGCTGCTATCATACACAGATCTAGCTTTTCCAGGGTGTTTTCTTAACAGGTATAGAAACAAGATGAATCAGCTACCAGGCACCCCAGGCTCTACCCTCTGAAGATAGGGGCAGCTCTTGCCCACTGCTCCCAAGTGCAAAGCAGTGAAGGAGGGGAGCAGAATACCACTTCTGGGGCAAAGAGCCAGCTCTCAGTGGTGCAAAGCCCCTGCCTTGCCCCATTTGGAGCTGGCAGACACCCTGATACCCATTGCCCTGGCATGTGCAGGGGGAGCCATGCTACCCAAAGGTGACCTTTTGCATAAAGCCTACTTTAATCGGCCCAAAGGAGGCAGAAGGAAGAAGCTAACCCTGTTAGCTTGCTCTGTTTAGACTTTAATTTCTCTCAGTGTCTGCAGTGGTGTTCCAGAGGCCTTCACATGGAGGCCTTCCTTTCTGTTCCAGTGACAATGAACCTTGTGGGCAGACTGACAGCCGGCAAGATAAGACCTGGGAATTACACCACGTGGTGCACATTGATGGATTTCAAGGATGTACAAGAGGACAATGAGACAACTGGGAATGCTCAGTCCCGTGAAGGCTAAAGGCAGGGGGAGGGGGGATCACATCACTGCTTTTTACTACTCATCTGGAGAAGGTCCAGGCCAGCTTCTTGGATGTGTGCAGGAAAAGGGTGAAAGGCAATCGGCACAAGTTGCAGTGAGGAAAATTCCAAGTAGAAACCAGTGGGGGGGAAAAAAATCACCATGAGGGCAGTCAGACACAGCAACATAGGGTTTGTGAAGGCTCCATTGTTAGAGACATTCAGAGTTTGCCTGGGCAAGGTCCAGAACAACCTCTCTGACACTGCTGTGAGTAGAGGTTGGCACAGAGATCCCCAGAGGCTGCCTTTAATCTGAATTGTAGGAGGATATCACAGAATCATAAAATAAGAGCTTCACATGACACCTGTACCCTCCCTATCACTGTGCTGCTGTGACCAGCTACATGGAGCTGCAGAGGCAGCACGTGTATCTCTGTGAAAGGCTGCAGGAAAGCATTTTCTGAGTGAAAAACAAAGATATTTGGTGAGTGAACTTAAAGTGAGAGGTCACAGAGTTCTGTCAGGATGAGAGTCTATTTAACAAGCCCAGTTTTTCCAAGACATTGAAAGTTTTCTAGCATCTGGATTAGGCCTAAGCCAAGGCATACCAAAGTTTTGTGCCCCACTATCTGCACTCATTCTGCTTTATGTACTTATTTGTTGTATCTCTGATACACATTCAAGCAAGGTTAAATCTTACCAGAAAACTGTCCTCGAAGATTGTAAACATGTAGGTTAAAGACTAATTAAAGCCTGCTGCTTCCCAGCATCCCTGGAGAATGGGACAGAGAATCAGACTGCTTACAAGGGTAGTTTATCTACAAAATGGATCCAAACATAAACATTTTTCTTTGGCATATGATGCAAATTTATCCAGCCTTTAAATATGTAAGTCACTCATCAGTTTCAGCTGAGGAAATAGAGTTCTTCCTAAAACTAAAGAGAAAAGGAGACTAAATGCTTGTTTCTAGTTAATTGCCAAAATCATGTGCTGTCTAATATAGCCAAGACTACTACAAAAAGGCCTTTTTGATCTTAGAAATAATGTCAGAAATGTTTACAATCACCTTCTCTGTTCTACTGGAAGATTTTTGGTTTTAGTGAAAGAGGAGATTTTTTTTTTGTTGGGTTTGCGGACAAAGAAACATTGAGGCCTCTTAGGGTGGTTTCCTACAAAGCTTGACTGAAGTGACTGAAGGGTCTTACAACTCTTCTCCACTGTTTTTCAGAGACAGATACAGGACAGTTGTCCAGAAGTTAATTATTTAAATATTTTTTTCCCTCTTGCCAATGTATAACTAGAAGAGAGGGAAATGTTTCCAGGAGGGAACAGTGCCTCCCACACTGAAGAGCAGAAGTTTTTCTTGGGTAACTCTACATCTCAAAGTCCAGCCTCTCTCCTAGAGCTGCCAGCATATAGGCATTTTGAGCTTACAGGCATACAGTGGTAAGAAGCATGTTAATTTTTCATATGAGAAGAAACATGGAATTGTGTGTGGGTGGGTGGGTTTTGTCACAATTACTCTATATTTAGAAATCAAAGGGTCCAGCTAAATAACGAGTATGCTTTTGCTTTTCTCTGCTTCAGTTCTCATAAGTCTGGGCAACAGGACAGACTTCAGGAATTCCTTTTCTGAATCAAGATTCTTTCTGGACAGATAGACCCATTCTTCCTTTCTTAATTCTGGATACTGATTGATAGCAAAATTAGTTTACCTGATTCCATAATTAAAGAACATTGCCCTCTGTAAAAGTACATTTTATCCTATAGAGCTTACATGCCCTGCAATGTTATTGCATATAATCTTTCCAGTACCATGATACAGTTTTTTCCTAATGCTGCTGGGAACTTTTCCTTCACTATTTCTCTTTCTGTTTTCTCATCTCCACTACACTCTCCTTCCCAACCCATTATTCCCCTCATGACAAGGCGAAGAAAATACGTTCTCTAACAACTGCCAGTCATTGCCCCAAAGAATCTGTCCCAGTAAGCATCAGTAAAATCAGAGGAGCAACTGTTCCTGGGCCAGCAAATCAGGGACATGGCTGGAATGGGACATGGTGCATTGCACATGTACTAAGCTATCCACTTAGGCCATGTACAGCATTTCTCCAACACTCATCAAAATGTAGAAGCTCTGATTTTCTAAAATTATGCTCTTAGTCACGCAGTCCGTTCTACAGCAAAGTATCAGATTGTGGAGGCTTCATTTTACAATGAATTCAAAGAGAAGGAGGGCATCAACCTAGTTAAAAAATGTCTATGCCTTGACACAGTTGGTAAACTTTTCAAATGTTGCTCAATTATGTTTTAGTCTGCAAGTCCCCTAGCTGTGCAGTAACTCTGAATTGCTCCTGGTGGTCAGGGGTCTCGTGGACTTTGGCCTTGCTGCTCATTGGCTCTGTTCTGGGGTGTAGAGCCCATTCCAGCATCTGCCTCCATGTCCTTTGGAGAGCACCAGAGCTGGTCTTGCCTGCACAGGAGGAGCTCTCATGCCCAACTCAGTAGCCCCAGCAGCAATGTTATCAGGAAACAAGAGGTGAAAATGTCATCTCCAGGTGAGACTGCAGGAGGCACCAGTAGGTCTGAGCTGGAACTGAGCAAATTGCTGCTGTCTGACCACTGACATTCACACACAGCAGTTCAGATGAAGGCTGCTATGCACTGGTGTATAAAATTCCCTCAAACTAGCCAAGCATTTGTCTGAGTAGTCCCTGAGAGGACAAAGCACAGCAGCAGTAAATCTCCCTGCAGTCCCTTATGAAGCACTCATATTCTCATATAAGCACTACCCCTGCTAAGCTTTGTCATTCTGATAGGCAAGCTTTATGTGCAAGAGTGCTTTCTAGCCTAAGAGGCTGTGTGGTGTTGTCTGGTTTTATAATGCCTCTTTAAAGCATTTTATTTCCTTTTTGAAAGCAAAAAGGAATCCTTGTTACAGAGAATTCTGTTTGGAGCAGCAGGATTTGGCCAGTTATTTTTCCTTGCAAAGTGCACAAAATTAATCTGCAGAAGCTTCTGATAAGAATATGCAACGTCAAGGTCCTGACTGTGAAAAGCCAAGGAAAGAAGCACTGATAACAATTTTTTAAAGCTGTATTGGGGTAAAGAACAGATTTTCAAGGACACTGGGATTGAAACAGTTGCCAAAGCTTTGTCATCTGTGTCAGCTAGAAACCTTTCTCCTCCAACAGAAATGGTTTTACTTTCCTCCTGCCACTTACAAGCCCAGTTTTGCTTCTTCTACAGCTTTTCTCTGGGGCTCTCTTTAATGAGTGAATAAAATTCATGATAGAATAAAAAAAGGAGCTTAGCAGTTAGTGGCACTAATGGTAACAAAGCATTTTTAGAGATCCATTCCAGCTATGCTCCAAATCAGGGATCCTTTTTCCAGTGATTTCAGCCTAATTAATTGTGTTGCTAGACTTCCTTGTAAATTCCTCATTGCTCTAGGCTGCTCCCTATTTATCATCCTGCTTCAGCAGGGATGTCAGCCTCTCCCTGTGTGAGAGAAAGAGAAAATACAGCTGCAGCCAGCATGTCCTGACAGACCCAGGAGGGCAATGCTGGTATCAGGAGGTTCAGGCTAATGCTCTGCCCTGGTCTCACACTACAAAAGAGTTTTGCTAGAACTGGAGTGAAACCCCAGGGAGAAACACCTGGGCATTTTCCCTGTGTGCTGGAGATGTAAAGCAGTAATGACACAGATCACTGCAGAGGCACAAACAGCCTTAGTTTAAATAGGTACTCTTGCTCAAGACATTCCCAGAGGTGAATCTTCCCCTCCTGCAGCTTGGATTTAACTTAATGATACATTAAGCAATTTCATCACTTCAAATGCCTGTAGTATACTGAACAAATACAAAATCCCTGAGGTTAGTTTCTGATCTTGCACAGAGAGAGTGAAAAACCCATGTTTTAATGGAGGAGCCCAGTATCCAGAAAATATACAGCAGTAGAGTCCACTCCTCAAACCCCTCTAAATAGCTTGTCCTGCTATTTACATTTAATTTGAATGCTCCCTACCTTCAATATTGGCACAATATTGGTGCTGTATTACACAAGCAAATGCAGCTAGAGAGAATTATGACTATGAGGGTATATCCTTTGGGGATTTAGGGATGCAGGACCACATCTAGGCTCAGACTTCGCTGCACCTTCCTCTTTGGTGGGAGTGGTGTGGAAGCATCACATTCTTTTACAGCAAAGGAGGCACCCTGGAGGGAGGGGAGGAAAATGACTGAGGTGGTGCCCTGCAGGATATAAATACAGGCAAATCTCCCCCACAGTCTTCTGAGCGCTAGAGAGGTGGAACCGAGACTCAAGGCAGATTTTTGTGGGGTTTGTTCGGCATTGAAGTTGATTTTGGACATTTTCAGATTTGTTAATTGAACTGGTTTGTAATGATTTGTAAGAATATTTTCTTCACATGAAGAAAATATGTAGACAACTTCTGAATTGGAATAGCCAGCAAAAGTAAGACACGCTTAAAAAACTGTTTGATGTAGGGATTAAAGTTTGGTTTTTCAGTTGTCTCTCCTTCTGGTAACACCCTTTGATTTGTAGTCTCCAAAGATTGATGTCATATGTTCATTCCCTCAGGCAGGAGGAGAACAAAGCTCGAGAGACAGCGAGTTCACCACCGAGGAGCAGCCCAGAGCAATGTCCCTGGCTGGGGTAAGCTGCCTGGTGACAGGAGCAGGAGGATTTCTTGGCCAGAGGATTGTGTGCTTGCTGCTGGAAGAAGAGGAGGCGCTGGCTGAGATCCGGCTGCTGGACAAAGCCTTCAGCAATGAAGCCCTCGGGAGATTTGAAAGTAAGTGCCATTTCATCAGGGCTGTGTGTTGCAGCTGTAGGTGTTGCTGTGCCACATGGAGAGCTTGGAAGCCTTTGCCCCTCATCCAAACCAGCTGTGCAAGATAGAGGCTTTATCTCAAGGAAGCTTTCCTATATTCCCCCCTCTCCCTCCAGCACAAAAATCAGATGTAAGATGTGAAAACAAGAAGGGCTTTTGTCAGGCCCTGAGGATTCTCTATACTGTTCGTGCAGTAAACAGGCTGTCTTTTACCTGACTTCTCTTACAACAAAACCCACAGAGCAAAATCAGTGCAAGAATCTCACCCTTCTTCTTGGGGAAATGAAAATTCAAGCATTGCTCTACTGGGTGGGAGGGCAGAGATATCCAGAGCATGCTGTGCTGAGCTCTGGTATGCCAGACAGTGAAGGCAGTGACAACATTGTGGGTGAAAATTCTAATGGTTTCCTTCAACCTGAGATAATTGTGGTAAATTCTGGCTGCAGCTGTGGTGAGGTATTTTAAAAACTGCTTTTGTTAATAACATTATTGCAGTTTCCTGTTTAAGTAGATGCTAAACAGAAGAGATAGAACCCATTTGCAAAGTGCAAGGCAGAACTCTGGCTTCATGAATGGATTGGAGACAGCATGAGTGATATGCCCAATGTCAGAAACAGTCTGTGGCAGGGAAAGCAGCTCATAGTGTTTTATTTTAGATGTCCTATTTATTGTGATACTGAGCACATGAATAAAAAGGCACATAGGGGCCTAAATTCAGTATTTATTGTGACACTGACCACACCAATAAAAAGTCACATAGGGGCCTAAATTCAGTATTTATTGTGACACTGAGCACACCAATAAAAAGGCACATAGGGGCCTAAATTCAGCCAGGTCCATATGTCCTTAAATTGTCTTTACTTAACAGTAACTTCCTTCATCACATCTTCACTTCAAGACTCCTCTTCCTCTATTCAGGAAGCTATATGGGAGCCCTTAAGGAATATCTCCACATGATTTGCTGAAGAGCCTCAATCACTCTGTGGAGCATTAAAGTATTGGAGCATCCAATAAGATGACAGTCAATAGGAACAGCAAAAGTGAACAATAAACTGGGTACAAATTGCACAAGCCTTTATCATGGTTTTATTCAATTCAAACTTCTCCATTAAATCTGAAGCATTTCACTGAGAATTTCTAAATGCCCCTGAGGCTTGCAGCAGCCCCTTCTGCTCTGGTTTCCAGAGAGTTCCCACAGAAACAAACCCAAAACCTGCAGCTACAGTAGAGGCTGAAGCAGCAGAAATGTGTGTGGTTTAGCACTGATGCAGCAATGCAGAGGCATTTACACTGCTTTGGGCCAGGAGAGCTTTGTGAGTGCAATGGAGCATCCTAGGGAGTGAAAACAATAGTTTGTGTGGGCACAATCTTGGCTGAGCTGTAGCAAACGTTTTGAAGTTTCATTATTTTGTTAATAGGCAAGATCTATGCCCTCTTTCCTTATCCTCCCTTCTTCTTCCACAGAGCATTGCCCATACACCCCCTCTCCTACTCTTTTAACATTCCTTCTGCCTATCTGAGCAGCACAGGAGGTGGGGAAAAATCAGTTACCAAAGCCTTTTCCTCCCCATAAACAGGTAAAAAATAGGCTGACATTCCAGATGTGTTTAAACAGATTTGAACCCCTGCACTTTGACTGGCAGCTCCTCTGTCTGTATCAGCCCTTGTGGCTACATCTCTTCTCGTGTCCTGCCAGTCCCTGTGCTCAGAACTACCCGAAATATTTCCCTGCCGTTCCCTTTCCAGCCCTTCTCTATCACAGTGCCTCTTATTCCGAGCGCGGGGCTGCTACAAAACCTCTGGGTGGGGCTGGAGTCTTCCAACCTGCATTATTTTTACTGCAGGGACTTTTACTTGCTAGCAGATGTTATCTGGATTTCTGGAACAGCCAGGAGAAGACATGAGTGGGTTTTTTCCTCTGTAATCTCTCGAGCACCTTGAACTTGCAATATCTTTGCAGAGTCAGGGCTGCGGGCAGTGAGAGAAAAGCATGTGCAAGTCACAGGTCTTTGTGCCACAAGGCGCTCAGGGGCACTCCTCTTTTATCCAAACAACTTTCCTGCTGAGAGCTCGACCATCACACTCAGTCTGTGCAGGACAGTGCCTTTTGTGGTCTTCCACAGCCCCAGGGAGTCGGGGATGACCCAGCCAGTGTCGAGCGCTGCGGGTTGGAGCCCTCCCGCTTAGACCTGACAGTGGACATCGCGTTGAACCCTTGGTGCCCCGGGTTTCTTACCTCCCATCTCCACGTCAGATTTATCTTCCTGCCTTTCCTGTGCTTCCACTTACACAAGTGTTTTTTGGTTTTTTTTTTTATGTTGTTCACCGTTGCGTTGGCACTGCTGGAGAAATCAAGACTCCAATGTTGTTCTCAAGTTTAGGGCAAATAGTCTGACTGTACTGCTGAGTCAAAAACTGCCCACAATGGGACACTAAATTTTATTGAGAAATTGTTGCATTTTCAAGCAAAAACTACCCCATTGCAAGCAGGGAGTTTACTTACAACTCAGAGAACACAAAAACCACTGGTGAAGAAGAACAAGATTTCCCATTGAGTAGGTACTTTGTCATAATCACTTTATGCAAAAATGGAGAGCTGACTTGAATTTATTCTGTTCCTCCCCCTCTGACCTGCCCACATGTGTTCTTTTGATGCCTAGGCAATGGTTTGTGTAGATTGAAATCAAGTTTCTGTCTGCTGGCCATCTCAGACTGAAACCACTGTCTGTCAGACCTTTCTTTCCTCTCTTTTCTTCCAAGGTCTCCCGTAGTTTTCTCTTCACCCAGAGCAAGACAAGATCAATCTGCTGATTCCTGACATGCAGCTAACGCTGCTGAAGTGAGCAAGGCCCATATTGTACTTACCATGGCAGTTTTTGCTGGCTAAAATGCAATAGAGGAGCAGATTTCCTGACTCATATCACACACACACACAAAATGCAAGCCCAGCCAGGGCACAAAGCAGCTGGACAGCAGATTTCTTGTGATCAGCTTTAAAAGGGACAGGCTTCTCCTGTGCTTTTCCTGAAAGCTTTGATTTGCAGGTGTAAAACTTCTATTTTCCTAACCCTTTCCTGGGCACTGTGATAACTTTGAAGGGGTCGCATGTTAGAATTTATGTTGTGAAAACTATTTCTGTCTGTTCTTGAGATTATTACAATCCCACAAGGCCTTATTCATGGAGAACATCAGCCTAAGGGCAGTACAAAGACAAATATTTATTAGAGCAGATCTAACTACCAGGTGCTTAGCAAAAAGCCCAGCCCTAACCTGACACTTTTGCATCCATGCAAGTAGAGGTCAGAGTGAAGGTTCTGAAGACAGAGTGCTAGGAAATGAATGCAGTTTGTAAAATAAAGGAGCAGAAGAGACCATGTGGCAATGACTGCTGAGAGGGAAGCAACTCTAGATTTAGTAACAGTTTTGCAGATGTTCCACAAATCTTAAATCTCAGACCAACTGTCTGTGGTGAGGAAAAAAAAGCCCCTTAAGCTCGTTGCATCAGAATAATTGTTAAATTGATACAGCATTACATTCTTAGCATGTTATAGAGAAAATGAGATAAAACCATTTTAAAATATATATATAGGAATATTCCTACTCAGTTCCAGACTTAACAGCTGTCTTTTTCAGTGTTTTATATTAAAAACATGGGAAGAAATGCTGCCTGCTTTGGAGCTGGTGACAAGACCCTAGGATACATGAGATTTCTGTCAAGGCTGAAGCTGTAAAAATTAATCAGGTTCTTCTCTCATCTAAAAGGAGCATTTCATTCTGCTGGAAGAAGACAGAGGCTCTGCCTGTGCTGCAGGGTCCCTGAGCTGTGCCTGGGGAGCCCTCTAGTGCAGCCACAGCAGAGGCTCCCAGTGGGTTTGCTGCAGTGGATGGCACCACCTCCTTACAAGTTGTGGGTCATGCTGAGAAAATCCCCTCCTCCCCTGTGGCATTGCTGCAGCCAGGCCAGCTGATTTCCCTGATATCAGCATTGCCGTGGACTGTACATTTTTCCAAGTGACTGGTGCTGGCTCGTGTTTGTGTAGCTCTGGGCTGCAGAAAGAATCCTCTGTCCAGCAGAGCTTAGGGAAGCATGGCTCTGAGACCTAGAGCTCCTCTGGGGTCACACACTGCAGTTGCTGTGGAGGGCTTGAAAAGCATGATTTAATCAAGCTCGGCTGAGATAGCTCAGGAAAACAGTCTTGAGAGTTCAGATATGAACCAGAAAGATGTGCAGGCTAAAAATGACCCACAGCACAGACACTGAAATGGAGCCAGAGCTGGAGCTGGAAGAGGCAGTTTTAATCCTGGCCAAGGTACAATAAAAAGATGTCAGAATTGTATGTAATTTATAAGAAGAGCAGCAAAACAGGCAAGGTAGAGGGGCAGAAAGTAGGTATGAACACATCCCTGTGCTGACATGCTCTGGGTGGAGGGAGATCATTCATCAGCTTGAAGACAGGAACATGCAGTGCCTGTTCAGTGAGCTTGGGTGGACACATCTATAGCCAGCCAGCCAGCAGAACATGCACAGCTAAAGCTACTCCTCTGAGAATGTTAACACAGTCACAACTCAAGGAAGCTTGCTAGCAGTTGGAAAGAACTCTCTTTAAAAAAAAAAATAGAAAGAAATACTTTGAATATTGGCTCCAGACCTGTGGTAGGTAATGCAAAATAAACCCCTATAACACTGCAGTTAGCATTTAGCAACAGAGTCCTGGGGAAATGCCATCTGTTTCACAGCCTAAAAATATTCCTGCTGTTTCTGGACAGTCAGCACCTGCCAGGCAGGGTCAGCCCTTCACCACTCCTTCCAGTGCTTTTCTTAGGGTGCTTGTAAGTTCTTGTGCTCTGTTTTCTGCTGCCCCTGCAGGGTTCAAGGGTAAGACTGAGGTGAAAATCCTGGAAGGGGACATCCGAGATGTGACATTCCTGCACCGCGCCTGCCAGGGCGTCTCCCTTGTCATCCACACAGCTTCCCTCATCGACACCCTGGGCCTCATCGAGAAGAAGCTGCTCTGGGAAGTCAATGTAACAGGTGAAGCACCTTCCCCAAACCCACATCTATGTCCTGATCACCTGCTGCTCAGGAGGGGGAGCACCTGACCCGTGTTTGTTTGGAGCCAGGTCAGCCGGGCTGTTCTGCACCTTGCCCAGACATACCTAGGGGTGCAAATCCCGTGTCTGTGCAGCCCCAAGAAGTTCTGAGCCTCTCCACACCCAGTCTTCCACTTCAGGGCAGCAGAGGATCACTCATTCTTGTCAGCACTTAGGTATGCCCATGCTGAGATCTGCACAGGCTCTGCCTTCAGTGGTGATAGTCATAAGTCCATGCTCAGTGGAACTTTCTGAAAGCAATTCCACTCTGAAATCTCAATGCTCACCTCGGAAACTGGGCCACCCCACATGGCATCCCTGACTGCGTGCATTTTTCAAATTTTACAAATACTGCAGACTTTGGCTGCAGTTACAGAATTGTTGCATTGATAACATCCCAGAGCCTGTGGCTGTCTCATTGCTATTCTTTTTCTTCTTCTTTTTCTCCTTTTCCTTCCTTTGCCCTTAAGTCTGTGTGTGCAAGAAGGCAGTTGAGAGGAACAAGTGCTCTCCCACCTTGAGCTTATAATTTAAATTTCCCCGACAATCTCAGAGCTATAGGAGGAAGGGGTTTCAGTGACTCAGTGGTGGGATTTCCCCTTCCACTAAGGAACCCCTATTCTTCATGAAAGATCAGATGAAGGGAGAAGGTTTAGACATAGGAATGGCCCATGTAGCATCACCTACCAGGAAGTTTAAATGTATTTCCTAAAAGACCAACTTTACCGGCTGTCTGTGATGCCAAAATCCTCAGTGCCTTTCAGAGAACTGATACTGCCTAACCTGCATGCACACTGGCCTCCCTGGCTGTGTTGCTTTAACAGCCTGGGGGGGATTTGGGGAAAATGTTCTTACTTACATGAACAGCTTCCCCAGTTCTTTGTTTTTCTCTGCCAGAGACACAGGGCTTCTTCACAGAAAATAAAGGAACATACCTGTACAGGTATCACTTTCACAAATACATGTTCCGAGGAAGAGAGAGAAGAGAGAATTCTTGGCAATCGAGTTGTTTCTCACATGTACCTTAAAAACAGTGGGATCACATTTTAGGTGTTTTAGTGTGGCTCATTGCCTGTGCCATTAGCTCCCAGACCCTTTCATTTCTGCTCAATCAAAGCCACAAATTGTCAGTGATCAAAACACAGAGCCCAGTGGGAAGCCTCTTAGGCCCTTGTCAGGAGGGAAGAGCAGAAAGCCAAGTTCCTGGAAACCTGTGCATTGGGTAATATGAAAATATACCTGGTTGGTAGTTCAGAAAGAGGATTTGTAAAGCTCTGTCTTTATGACTATACTTCTACTACAACCTGGTTTTTCACACTAGAATGTGCTGCTTAAACACATTGTTTCCATGAGGAAAAATGAAAAAAACTAAAACAACATGAAGAAAAATAAATTTTTAAAAAGTTCTAATCCCAGAAAGCTCTTTAGCTCTGACTCCCCAGTACTCACTCCCCTGCCAACAGTGTCTGCCTATGGGTGAAAAAAGCCCACTGGGCCAGTGAGGATTAGCTGATATTTGCTAGAATGAAATACCATCCACAGTCCTGCTCCCAGAGCCAACTGCCCACAAGGTCAGTCAGGGAATACTGCTGTCCTCTCTTCCCTGTTTCCTTCCATTTCCATTCTGACACTCTTCTGGTTTCCTGACCCACCAGGGCACTGCTATGTACTTCATAGGCTTGCAGGATGAAAGTTTGGTTTCTCCTAGAAAATAGAACTTGTGTAACATAAATGTTTCAAGAATCAAATGTGGCTGTTCATGAAACAGGACAGAAGTGAACAAGTTAAACTTGCCTTGATGCAGGGCTTTCCTCCATTGCCACACAATATGTCAGAGGAAAAATATTTTTTTAGGAAGGAAGAGAAGCAAATTTTTAAAAGGAAGAGAATTGAGAATATTATTAATTATAATCTAAACAAAATCTCTTCTGTGAACCAGATCCTCAGCCAGAAGAACAAGCAAACCATGGAGACTGTCTCACTGAATAAAGCATGTAATACAGTAATAATTTACTTTATTATATGCTATATGAAAGATACTCAGATTCCCATTACTGTAGGAACCTTTAAACTTTTACATACAATTCTGATTTGCAAATAAACCACATTTTGGGTGAAATTAATATTGAACAGATACCAACTCTCAAGATAATTTTACGTCTGTTTTTTTCTAAAACTTGCTATCTTGTTCGATTCCATCAAGATCTTCCACATTTGATTACTTTCCCTCATTTTCTAAACAGTATTGACGGCAAGAATTAAGCTAATATTTTTAAAATAATATAATAAATTATTTTTTCCAGATGACCCTCGCTTGTATGTCCTCTAAACAGGGTGACTTGAATGAACTCATTTTTCACATTAATTTATTCCTGTCTGCGTTACTTTTTTTCAGTGCACTTCCTTAATGTTTCTGAAAGCTTCATCCAGATTTGTTTTCCAATTGTTTCAATTTCTTTCTTTTTCTTGTTCAAGCTTGCAAAGAGGAATTTTGGTGCCCTAGCAATATTCAGTTCAATAATTCTTCCTATTTTTCACTCATTAACGAGCCTGTATTTTGCCGCCAATATTCATGGCTCTTCTGAACCTCTTTAATTCATTATATTCCTTTCAGTCATGCTAGTTTGGTCTGCCTCCAGTTGTTGCTGTAACAGACTGAGCAGACCTGGAAGATCTTTTATGTGCCTCACTGCTGGTGCTTGATTTCATCCCCTGGATTTTTAGGCTACATTCTTCTGATATCATATCAGTCATTTTAGTTTAATGTTCCTTTGCCAAAGATGTTTCCAAATGTCTTTGAGCTGTGTCTTCTCTTCCAAAGTCACCGGCCTTTTTACACTTAATTTCTCTCATTACACCATGCACAACAAATAAGGCAATTTCTGCCTCAAAGTTGCATATAAAAAGAAGATTCTAATTGCAACTATAACAACACAACTTATTAAAGTATTTATTTCCCCCTTCTGTGTGTTTTCCTCATTTAACCTTCTTGGCTATTTAAAAGACTTTGAACAACTGACCTCTGCTGCCCCTGATGAAATCATTAAAGGATTTTTAATGTAAGAAATCCTGTACTACTGCAAGGAAAAGCCAGAAAATGCCAGAAAAGGAGGCATCCATACACAAGCCTCTCTTTTCTCATTGCACTTTATGATCTTTGACTACATGTTATTGTTACATGTTGACTACATGTTTGCTTCACCATATTTCTATTCTAGCCTTTATCTTTAGTCAGTCAAATACTGGATAGCTTTGCACTGGCTGTGAGCACACTGATTTTGGAGCAAACCTTCAGGTCCCATACTAATTCTACTCCTTCTCAGCAAACCACCCAAGAGCATCCTCAAGCTGAAAAACATGGGCTTCACCATAGAGCATGGATGACACCTTAGGAGAGGGGCAGCTTCTGGAGGTTCTCTGCCTTGAGCTGACTCAATCCAACCAAGAGGCACAAGTCCCTGAATCTGTGGTCAGTACCCATGCTAAGTTAAGGAAGGGCAAAAATTTGGCTCCTGGCATAAAAACAGCCCCACAGTATGCAATTAGGACCAAATATTCACCCCTGTTTAAGTCTGGAAGGTGCAGTGATACTACTTAAATACAAATTCAGAGCAGGTTCAGTGTCATTGAATATACTGCCCTGCTCAGGACAGGATTCTTCCAGCTGAAAGGGAGGGAGATCTGGCTAAGCTCAGGCCAGAGATGGTGTTTCTGATCTGAACCCCCCACCTTTTCCTGATTAGGGGGTCCTAAACTGCCTTTCATGTTTGTTTTCTGAAGGTACTCAGCTGCTTCTGGAGGCGTGTGTCCGCTGTAGCGTCCAGCACTTCATATACACCAGCACCATCGAAGTGACAGGCCCAAATTGCAAAGGCGACCCCATTTTCAATGGTGATGAAGATACAGCTTATGAGAGCACATGCAAATTTCCTTATGCCCAAAGCAAGAGACTGGCAGAGGATTCTGTGCTGAGAGCAGACGGCCAGGTGCTGAAGGATGGTGGCACGCTGATGACCTGTGCCCTGAGATCCATGTACATTTTTGGGGAAGGCTGCCCGTTTCTCCAAGACCATCTGGATAAGTGCCTGCTGAACCAGAACATCTTCCTGCGCTTCTCCAGGAAGGAGGCCCTGGTGAACCCCGTGTACGTGGGGAACATCGCCTGGGCACACGTGCAGGCAGCCAAGGCCCTCCGGGCCCCGCAGAAAGCCAAGCACATCAGGGGCAAGTTCTACTACATCTCAGATGACACTCCTCACATGAGCTACGCTGATCTGAATTACGAGCTGACCAAGGAACTGGGCTTTAGAATTGAGCCCCAGCTGCCCATGCCTCTGACAGTGCTCTATTACTTCTCACTGCTGCTGGAGATCGTGAGCTTCTTGCTCCGGCCCTTTTTCAGATACATCCCCTCCACCAACCGCCACCTGGTCACACTGCTGAACACCCCCTTCACCTTTTCTTACAGAAAAGCACAGCAGGATTTTGGCTACGTGCCCCGCTACACGTGGGAAGAGGCCAAGAAGGGCACTGGGGAGTGGATTGCCTCTGTGATCCCCCAGAGAAGGGTGTACTTGCAAAGCAGCACTGCCTAAGCCTGAAGAGGAGCTGAAACCCAGCTAAGCAAATAGGGCCTTGAGCTAGAGGAGAGCTGGGTGAGCAGCAGCAGCAAACTAGAAAGAATTGAAATGAATACTTTGCGTAAGAGCCCACTGAAATCCCTCACCCTCAGCCTCAGAATAAATAAAAGTGAAATGCTCATTTTTTTGTTGAGTACAGGCTGATGAGGGCAACTGTACTGCACAGTCCACACCCACTTCCACATCTCTGCAGCACAAAGACTTATTTTAGTAAGGCTCCACACAATCCTCGGTGTGAACACTTCAGCCCTTCTTTCACTCCTTGCCACCTCCAAGGCTTTTGTAAAACACAACCTGTCCTAGAAGTATGATTACACTTCACAAATGTGCACCACTCAGCTACACCCTATTCACTGAGTGTTTGCCAATCTCACCAAACAGGCAGCAGGCAGAAGGCTCCTGATGGCAAAAGCTGTAACAAATAGTGCTCACTTTTTCAAGTGTGCTGTGCATTTCATGTTCACCTGACAGTCAGACTTTGAGGGCTGTAAGCATTGTGAGATCAAAAGCACAATAGAAGTGCAATGCAGTTTTAGTTAGGACACTGTGTGGAGGGAGAGAAGGGACAGATTTGGTCAGGTGAATACTTCCTTCTTCAGCCTCATTTCGCAATCAATCTGGTGGGTGTCCAGCAGAACAACTGCAAGAAAATGAAGGGGAGAAATATATTGCAGGATGGCCTTGGTGATTGAGGGGTTCCCACTGCAGAGCCAATGCATTTGTGAATATTGAGGAAAAATAAAGAATGCTGAAAAGAAATCCTACTCTTACAATGTTTTAGCTGGGAACAAAGGCTAATTTTAGCTGATAGGTACACATGTGCTGCCCCTGTGATTCTCTGATGGCCACATGATCTTCTGCAGAATGTGTAAATTGACTTGTGGGCAAAAATACAGCCCTTGTCTGAAGAAACAGATGCGATCCAGAATTTTTTTCTTAAATATACATCTCACTTGCTGAAAACTACTCTAAAAGATGGGCATTTATCTGTTCTGTTTTGAATGGTGTGAACAGAAACATTTTACCTCACTCAGTACCAATGTAAATAAATCACATTCCCAGGTATGCTGACAGCCTGAAGCCTGTGCTGAGTTTAATTATTCAGTGCCCTAGACATTAGATAGTCTCAGTGCAAACATAACTTAGGCACTTTTGTAACACCTTAGGTTAACTGTGTAAGATCTGAAGTAATAGAATAGCAGACACCAGAACTGCCAGTTGTATTCCAGGGACGCAGACCCTCCACAAGAGTATGGGCTTTGGTTTCCATCTGCTTGTGAGGAGATTACTTAATCCCTCCCTCCCTTCAGATGTGTGATGATTCACCTCTTCTGCCATGGTGACATGATCAAACGTCCTGAAGGAACTCAGGGCGACTTCCAGGAGAGGTTTGGGAAGAGAAGAAAGGGCCATGACCACTTTGGGTGCAGCTGCTTTAGGCCCTGGCAGAGCATCAGCTGCTCCTGACAGGCCTGGCCTCTCCCTGCAGCTGGGACACTGCACTTGGATCTCTGTGCTTTCTTCTCCATCCCTTTCCATGGACACTGCTCCTCGGGGCTCCCCTGCATGCACACTCTTATTTTATTTATTCCGCTCTCTGCACACCCTTAGAAAAGCAAAAATGTGTTTAACACAGTTACACCCATAGTTTTTCTAGGCTAATGATATTTCATCCTTAATGCTCAGTGAGTGCCTGCTATTTAATAGGGGGAAACACTTCACACATCAAAGGGCTGGGGTATTAAAACACATACCAGAAAACTGGGACATCTTTCCACAGGTTTAACAGATGTTAATCCTAAAGTAACCGCAGATACTGCCAGAGAGAATAAAGGACAATTCTCTTCCACAGTTCAGTGACTTGTTTCCCAAGTGCAAGCTCCCATTTCCAGAGCTTTCTTTGCCATTTCTGCCTTCACAGGAAGACAGTGGGATCTTTTCATCTCTCCAAGAGCCTTGCTCCCAACAGTCAGATTTCTAAGTGCGAAATTCCTCCTTTTTTGAACTTCCTCCCTTGAGTCTTGCTACCACATCGCTTCCTTCAGTCCCCATGATAAGCCATTCCTGCTTACAGGAAACCTTCTTCCCACTTTTGTCCCTCCCTGAGCACCCTTGGGTTGGCATCTGTGTTTTCTTTTGCTTCACATGGCTGCCCAAAATAGTGGAGTGCCTGCAATAAAACATCCTGGAAGCCCAAGGGAGTGGTGACCTGAAACATTTATCCTGCTGCTCAGAGGCACCCGAGCTGCTGTGTGCTGTTACCCAGTAAAAAACACAAGCCAATAGGGATATTCCAAGGATATTCCAAGAGGGAGAACAGGCAGGCTCACTGCAGAGGGTTGATTTTCTGCAAGCTTGCATTCCAGTCTACTTTGCAGTAGCTTGTTTCTATACTCTTACTCTTGGCAGCTCAGCAGAATGGCTACAAAATGTACTTGATCAGGACGAGCCTTATTGTTTTTACACCAGCTGACCAGGACCATTCTTCTGATTTAATTAGTTTGTCTGGCAATCAGTAAAGCAAACTATTGGTTATCAATGAAGTTTGACTGTCAGTGGGATCACAGTCAGTAAGAAGAACTTTACTTCAGTATAAACAATGGAAAAGAAAAAAACCCACCCAAAATATTAAGGCTGCTTTGCTGGAAAGGTGTTTATTTACCCTTCAGACATAAAGAAAAAGAAGAAATAGTGATTATATATCAGCGATACTTACATGCTACAGGCAAATTAATGACTCCAGGTTCCAGCAGGTACAAAAACCTACATTTATAAAGACTTCCATTGGCTGTTAAATATTTTGTCACTGGAGAGGAGCGGAGTTTTGCTTGCTAAAAAGGACCAGAAACTATAATAATGCACATTTTTAATAGATTTAGGAATAAAGAAGAAGCTCCAGAGGAACAGAAGCAAAAGTGGCTATCATGTCAATACAAAAAATCTGTGCCTGGAATTGGTATAATTAATATAGGATACAGTCAATGGAGGACAGTTGGATATTTAATGCCTATGAACCTGTTTTTGTGAAAAATCCATTTTATCAGACAAGCATGACGCTGGTATTCTGAGTGCGTTGCAGACTTCAAATAATGATAGATTTTTTTTACATTATGAAGTTAAATTAATTAATACAGACTAAATAATAAAAATCACAAAATTAATGTTAACGGTCTCAATTATGATATTTTAAATTGCATTTTTTTAAAAAAAAGCTTTGGCTCAATTCATAGGCTTCATGTAGAATAAAAACGTGAAAAGTTATGTACAGCCCCTGTTATGTAGGAAACCAAAAGTAACAATTATTTCTTGACCCCAAAAAATCTGTCACTTATATATGTAGATATAACAGATTATAGTGGCTATAAAGCTAATCTGGGGAGAGGGAGTACAGCTGGGTACATTCCAGAAGAAAAATTTCACCACTCCTTGTCATGACCGCTGTAGTCCCATGTACTATTCTTCTCCCTCCTGAAAGCTCTCCATCTCCATCTCCATCTCAGTTCAAAAACCACTGGATAACTGTAATTCCTGTATGGCTGTGCAATGGATTTCTTACTCAGACCAGTGATTGCTATTCCTAGACATTCCTCATTCACATAACTAAACTTGTCTCATTTCTTAAATAAGATGGGTCTCTCCAGTGCTGGCAGCAAGCACTGAATATTAAGTAGTTAAGGACTAATCTGCAAAAGGGAAAAGAACATTAATCAAAAATAAAAACTCATTAAATCTCCAGCTTGATCCTATAACAGGTGCCACTCAAAATGCTTAACATGCATCGTGGTAGACCACTGAGACAGAGAAAAATTGGGATTTTTTGCTGCCTAAAATGTGGAAAGACAGCCTAGAAAGTTAAAAGAAAACAAAATACATGTGGCCAAAAATTGCTTTGAAGGTACTGATAAACTCAGTAACTATCTCATCCTTTCTTTCTTTAAAAAACCCCACAAAATAAATTACAGAAATGAAGCATCTTCATCTTCTCTATTTTCTTTTTCAAATATTCTTGCACCTCAAAATTTTCAAAGTGGTGACTTCATCAGAAGCTGGATAAATATTCTTCTGATAATTCCACATGCAATTTTAGACCAAAAGCAACTGGACTTTTTACATGCACTTGGGCTTTCTACAAGCTTTATTTGCAAGTGCTGATGACATAGGGAATGCTGCACACTCACCACTAAGTCCAAGAATGTTCACTTTCTGTGGGGGTTTCTTTTGGTCCATCTGGGAATTGATGTCTCCTGTCTACAGGGCTCATGAAATAAACTCTGGCATGCAGGAATTGCTGCAGCAATGGTCTCTCTGGCCAGCCATGGGGAATAATCAAGAGATGAAAACTGTTGGATCCCGATCATTGCAGGACAGGTTTTGCCCGTACAAAGTGGTTGAGGCAGCCATTCCGCAGTGCTCAGCTTTTCCTGCTTCTCTGGAAACTTCCCCTCAGCCCTCTTAAATACTGGCTTATGTATTTACAGGGAAGAAGTAGCTACTTTTACAATGGTCTCGTTTAATTTGAACTCTCTGTTCCTGCCTTGGCTATAAATGAAGGAAATGAACCAGGACAACTTCACAGCAGGAGCTGGATCACCTCTTGCGACAAACTCTGTGATTAACTGCAAACTGACCGGGTCTTCCTGCAGGATACAGATCCCAGCTGGAATCTCCTGCCCATCAGTGCCTCTGTGCCTCGTCTTGGGCTGTGGGAGCAGCCAGGAGTCTGGAAGCCCAGCTGGGCATCAGGGTGCTGGTGGCAGAGGGCAAAGCTCCCTGATGTACTGGAAGAGCGGCTGGGAAAGGGCCACGGACACATCTGGGAAAGATCCCAGCGTAAGGACCAGATCCGCGCTCAGATCTCGCCATCCCTTCACAGGGAAAGGTTTTGGGCACGGGATGTCCTGGAGCGGCCGCTGGGTGGGGTGAGCGCCGTGCAAACCCGGCACTTTCCTGTCCCCTCCCCGCAGCTCCTCCCTGCAGAGGGCAGAGAGGGATGGGAGCCCAGGGTCAGGACTTGCTCCTCGGAAGCATCCTTTCCTTGGGAAGGCAGGAGTCACCGCTCAGCTGCTCGGTAGGACTGATGCTTTGCTTCACACAGTTCAGATCTGCTCGCTCTGTCGGTCTGTGCCTCTTACTGCCACAAGATGGTATCTTCAGCGATGGTTTCACCGCACTCGCTCCGCAAAGACCGACTTAATATTCCGACTGCGGGGCTTCCGTCCTTACAAAGTCTGCACTTTTATCACAAAAAACACAGCGCTGGTTGCTGCCAGCTTCTGGGTACGGGGGATCCAGACACACCGAGACAAACGATCAACCCTGATACATCACAGAAGTATTCATCCCACCTCCTCTCCTGCTAACATTCCTGGGCGCTTTGCAACCCAAGACAATTCCTCTCACAAGTCAAAATTTCACAATGTCGCTTTAAGGGAATGACTTGACACATGCATTTCAAGGAAAGGTCTCAGGTTCATTCTCTGAACACTGCTCCGGTGTGAGTGATGCCACGCTTGGCTGTGGCAACACAAGAGCTACAGCACAGCTGAGATAGTGTCTGGAAGAAGCTTCCAAAACAGGAGTATCACTGTCTAGCTTTTTGTCCCTGTCTGAGAACAAATTGGTTAATACACTGGAAGTCTGCTGAGTCTCTCTGTACAAGCAGATAAGTAGTACAGGATTTAAAAAATCCCTCCAGCACTCCTGCAGAAAGTGATGGAAGAGCCACAGGTGATAGAGTCAAGGTCAAGTGTATGAATCCCATTCATTATTCACTTTGGTGTGGAAAAATTATTCTGTCCCTATAAAGATCACTGCAAGAATCCAAAAGCAATTGCGGGGCTCATTAGGATAAATTGCATGGTATGTCTAAGGAACAAAGATTCACATCTGCTGTGCATTTAAGTTGTAAAAAGTTGTGTTTTCTGAAAATCAAGTTGCCCTTAAGTATTTGTAGCAACACTCAGGGTGAGCTTAATGCAGCACTGCCCACTCTTGATCATTTCATGATGCTGGAACTTCTGCTAGATTGAAAGATGAGCCAAGTTTTATTTTTCCTTTATTTTTAAGGGTGGTTCTCACCATTCTGGGGAAAAAAAAAAGGCCAGGGCTAGGAAATATTAAACTATGAGTGACACAAAAGCTCAAGATTAAAAAAAACCCCCACAACTGCAGACATGGAAAAAGATCCTCAAACGCATTGTTTAGAAGCAATCTCATCATTCTTACAGCCTGACTCATCAGTTTTTGAAAAATCAGGCTTGTCAAGCAGCTGAAGTACAGATTTTCGCAACAGGAGCCACTTAAAATGTCATGGTGTCCACAGAGGTTCTAGACCCTCCACATCAGGTGATTATTTTCCCTCCAGGAAGAAGGCTCCTCAGTCACAGTTCATGTCCCACATCACAAATGCATTCTCATCCTTCATATTGATTTTCTGATCTGTTCAGGGCAGACTACTGTGCCCCCTGAGCCTGGCTGGCTCTGCTCAGCCTCACTGACTCCTCAAACCGGGAACTTTGCACAACTTGGTGAGTTACACACACACAGAGGTGGGCAAAGGTTGTTCAGCCCTTGGGATTCACTGTGGGTGTTTGACATTTGAACCTTATTGCTCCAATGTCACCATTCTGGAAGTCAGTGTGATACTATTACTGAAAACAAAACTTGATTTCCAGATTCAGAGCTGACCTGCACCAGAGCACATCCAGCCACATCCTTGTCCTTTCCCAACAGCCTGAGCTGGCAAGACGTTTCTACTGCAGGGTTAAAAAAAGGATGTGGGCAGAGCATCTCCCTGATGCAGCTAACCAGTGTCTGGCACTGAACATAACCTGCTCAGAAGGAATATCTCCAGGGCTACACACTGTGAAGAGGTGGATGTGCTTTACCCATAGGCTTCTATTAAGAAATAGCATGAGCAGGATCTGGAGGAAATTTGAGGCAGTATATTGAAAGGTTTTCTTAGGGGACACACTTGAAAAAGCAGCATTTGTGTATTATTTAAGCTAATAAAAAAAATCAATGTAATGATGTCACCTGGGTGTGGCAGTGATTTTTTCAGTTGTCAGTGAATTCATCAAAGCCTGCTTCAGTGAAGCAATTAATTCCACAGGTTGATGGCTGGTGTATATTCAAAGATTTGGAGGATGTTTTTCCCTGTGGAAAATTTCCACTTCAGTTGCAAAATATCTAATGAGAACCTGAAAACCTAACCTTGCTGTGATGCAAGTAGGAGTACAGTGTGAGAGCTTGGCATAAGGTTTAGCAGACTGTAGTACTGGTCTGGCATAAATGGTTGCTCAAGTTACACTGGTTTTAAGATTTGAGCACACTAACAGCAAGAATCTATGGATTCTTTGACATTATGTGCCTGGCTAACATGTACAAAATATGTGACCATCTATCAGTGCAGAGCTAAGAGAACACTTGCAAATATGCCACAGAACTGCCAGGGAAATCCCTTGATGTGAACATTAATTAGTGTAGAAATCACTCACAGGCACAAATCACCTCAAATAATAAAGGGATGTGTACCCAAACAAAAGACAAGATGAGCCATCATCTTAAATGCGTCTTATGCACTTAAATGCATACAACACATCTTCAAAGATTCTCTCTTGAGGGTACTTATGATCCTCACTTATTTTGCTGTGTTAGAATCACTGCACAAAGAACTGTTTGCAGACTGTAGCACTCCTTTGTTTTAATATAATATTCTCAGTTACTTGGGTTTTGTTCAGTAAAAATCTTTAGATCAAAAGAGACTGGTGTCCCCATGTTGTTAACACTGTGCTCCAACATGCTGCAATCTGTTTCTGATTTCTCCACAGCAAACCCAGTGGTGAAAGGTCATGTTAGAAAACTTAATAAGGAAGCATTTTGGTGAATTTCTATTCATCATTACTCAAACAGCATAGCAAATGTGAACGAATAACTCCCATCCATGAAGTTATGAAATGCTTCTTACTTCCTGATTCAATGGCATTTTACACTTGTCCTGCTCTAGAAACAGATAACAGAGCAAAGGAAAGAGCTTTTGTAAATTCAGCCCTAGACTTAGAGATCCCACAGGAGCTCTGGAATGCAGGACAGGAAACAACCTCCTATATCCTTGATTCAGGTACACAAAACTGCAGGCAAGCACAGTACATCATCTTCTTATTCAGCAGATAAACATGTTTTCTACTCCTAGGACCTCATTGTCAGAAATTATTCAAGCATTTAAGGGATCAGTTTGTGTGGGGCTTTTGTGCAAGCCTTTTTTCTCTCCCAGGCTGACCAACCACTTGATGTGTTGTGGACAGCAGTTATCCCCTCTCATCCAGACTGAACTCCTCTCACCTCTCCTGACACCAACTCTCCATTCCTTGGTAAGCCACAATTCTCCTGTCTCCACTGAGACAAGCCCTCCTGAATAGAGGTGACCAGAATCACACACCGTATCTCAGAGGTGTTCACCCATCTCTGCACAGCCCTGACACGCTTTCTGTTCCATCAGAAACACCCTCTCTGTGCACGGATGCCTTGACAGCACCGTGGCTCTTTGGCAGAGCTTGCTCTTCTCTCTGACAGCTGCTATTGATTTCAAGAAGTGGCTGGACTAATTCCAAAGAACAGCCCCCCTCCATGGATGTCAAGGCCTATTAAATACCGAGATAACCACCTATGGCTCAGGAAGCTGCAGATCACTTCAGGGCACATCCGTGAAGTACCGGAATTCACTTTCCTGTTCTTCTGCTGGAATTTGCTCTTGATCAGAGTCGAGTCAAGACACGAGGTCAGACAGACCTTAGTTTTGACTCAGCACAGCCATTTTTATTTTCACTTGGTTTTTTCACCCTGCATCGGTGATCTGGGTATTATGGCTGACTGTATGTTCCATTTTCTCTGTTAATGATTTCAGATTGACAACATCCCAGATTATAGTGAAAGGTTTTGCTCCTCATCCCAGGAGGAACAACTGGGCATTTTGACTTTTTAAATTTCTTTTGTCTTCTGCCATTCCAGGCCTCAGCATTATCTGATCCTTCATCCTCTGAATTGACAATTCTTTCCAGATTTTTCTACAAACAAATTCTTCTTACCATTACAGACAGACATTATATTTGTCACCTGTGACTACTTGTACAATGGAAACTATCTATGAAAGCAGTGACACTGTTGGTACACATGAGCACACAGTGCTTTTTCCTTCCTCCCCAAATTCTTCCTTGAATTTTTACCTTCAAGTAAGTTTGGCTATATGGGTGACTGCTCTTTCTCAAACCATTTCTCATGGGAGTTGGCTCAGCCTGAAATACTGTCAAAAAGACTCTTTCTCTTCATATTAAAAAAACCCCAAAAACTAAAAAAACACACCATCACCAGCCTTCACACATCCCACACGTGAACCAGCACGGAGAGAGCTTTGCTTCCTTTCCAAAGCCCACAGAAAGCCTATGACTTTGCACTGAGAGAAGCCAGCTCCCAGAGCTACAAGACAAAGGCTAAAAATAACCCATTAAAGGATTAATTTTGGGATTTTTAAATACAGCTAATTAATATGCATAGGAAAGACACATGGTCTCCAGGAAGGAGCACACACAATCACAGAGTCTGCAAGAGAAGGGAAGGGGGGCGGGTGACATGCAGGCAGAGAGCCAACGGAGAGATAAAAGAGGATATTCCCTATATATATCCCTTGGGCAGAGAACATGCAAAAGAACATCTGTTTCAGCCAAGGTGGAAGCAGAGGGGTGAAGCACTTCACAGTTGAAGGAGCAGAGACAACACAGTGCAACCACAAAGGACAGGACACACCTTGCTACACCAAGTGAATTCCAGTGAGGTGGCTCAGGGGCTGAGGACACCACAGGGAGATTAATGGATGCAAAAGCTGCCACTTTGGAAGTGGTGCTGCAGTTGGAAGCTGGGTGCAGCGTGAATGTGCCTGTGCAAAAAGCTACAGAGCAACAGCTGGATGAAAAACTGGATCTCAAGGCAGACAGCATGGCAGTACAGCAGGGGCCTTGTGTTGCACTCAATTATGGCACTTCAGAGGCAATTTCCTCTTGTGATCAATACATCCTGAGGATGGAGCATCCTGGAATATTGGATATAAAGCAGGACACAAGGACTGGCAGTCATGGCACGTCATGAAAACAAAGTATCACCTATGAGCAACATGAGTGACATCAGACAGAAAGGATTATTTACAGTTAATGTGAATCAGAAAGCAAATCTGGTTATTCACAGGCCAGTAGTGCAAAAAATAGAGGTATAGCAGCAGTTCCAGGGAATTTCAAGGTGCAGGAGGAAAACAAGCTCAGTTGAAGCCACTTCCTCATACTACTTTCCCTGTGATTAACACTTAAACAATTGAAAACTGTTTCCATTTCACAGACAGCAGAAGAATGGATAGATAGACTTTATTGTCCAACTCACTGGCTACTTAAGTCCCAAGAAAAGCTCGGGTTTGACCTGGTAGCTGAATTATTTAGTACCACTGCTTGTCTGCCTGTCCCTCTGCCATCATCTAAAAGGATCTTTGAACCTTTTAGCCACTTTCACACAATTTGAGAAATGGGGAGAAATCCTAAACTTTTGTGAGGTTTGATGGCTTTCACAAAGGCACACAGGAACAGCCTCAAAGTATTGTGCATGAAGCTGCATCATGAGAGCCATCTGAGAATGACAGGGACCTGTTAGAAGCAAGTACAAGGTACAGGGTTTTAATTTTGCAACAGGGAGTCTTGACACACATTTAAGTTGATGAAGTCCTTAGTAGAGCTGCAGGGGAAAGAAAAATTGCAGCACCACCAAGCCTTTGGAATAGGGTCAGCTTCACAGTCCAGTGCTACAGGATACTGCTTTTGGAGGCAAAGGACAAAAACCGCACCCTTTTCACTTAAAGACATTCTTTATTCAATCTTTTTTATATACAATATTATTTTTTAATATGTAAAAAGTACATATGCAGGATTCCAGGTCAGAGGCAGAAGGTTTCCACATCAGAAGATAGACTTTTGCCCTTTTATTATTTTGGAGGAAAAAATAATCAGTCAGTTTTAGACAAAGCAAGAATAAAGGCAGAATACAAATCCAACTTCCACCAAGCAATTAGGATTAAAGGCAACAATTCATCATAACAGGTCAGGATGTCTTCTCCAGCTTTGGTGGTTCCCAACTCTCCTGGGCAATTACAGAGCAGTTTGTTAGAAGGTGCTGACAGCTGAAGCAGCTCGTGCTTATCATCTCTGCTACAGTTGTGTGCACACAACTTGCAAAAGAGCCTGGGTTTCCTCTTTGTATGGCAACTGAAACTCTTGAGTCATAAGAGTATTTTCTCAAAAGTCAAGGAATGAGAGGGATGTCTTAGTCAGGGTGAACTGATATCCCAGCTACAGTATGGATCAAGAGCTTGCTTTTATTTTTCTCCTGTATCAAGAAGCCTGTTTCTTATTTGTCCCCTTATAAGCACGGGCTTGGCTTAGTAGTGTGAATACCAACAGGGCTTTGCTTAGGTGGTGCACCTCTAACCTTAAAGGATGGCATTACAGGGAGTGTGTAATTATTGTCACCTTTCAGAACCCAGGCAACATTCAAATCATGTAAAATACTGTGGGGGAATATGTCAGTGTTTGGGAGCTAGAACACGGGGATCCACAATGTGCAGTAGGAGCTGAAGGAACAGCAAAGGTGTGACTGGCACATGGAACTACTTGCTCTTCCTTCTACTCCAGGGCACCTGCTATTTTCTATACTTTCCTTCAACATTCAGTTTGAAGGATGATATTGTGCAGCAATATCATCAGAATATCATTCAAGGGTTTTGCTTTTATTTAGAGGACAAAGCTAAGAAGTTGACTTCTTGACTGCAAGACACACACAGCTCCAGAGTTGTTAATGGAAGCTGCAAAAACCTGGCCTCTTTGAAATGTCAAGCTCTAATTGTTAGAAAAAAAATTTACTGCTGGCAGATCCTGACCAACAGGCAAGTTTGAGGCTTGGATTAAGAAAAGAACCATACATCCTTGTTTTGACTGCATGCAAACAGGAAATAGACAATTCTGGGATTTCCAGGCTCTTGCCCAAATCCAGTGTGTCAAAAATGCACATGATTTTCTGGTTTTTATTTCATTCTGTAAGGGGGAAGGGTATTGTAGAAATTGTAGAATGGGACAGCTACCTAGAGAAAATGAGGATTGTTTTGTTAGAGAGTACAGTGCAAGACTCAGAAACAGCTAGGACTAAAAAGTCATTTTTGTGCTTAAATTTACACTCTTATCTTCAAGAAAGTAAGACAGCGGCAACAGAATGAAAATGGCAACATTCTACTGTACCTTATGTACCCAGAGGGAAAACAGTCAGAACTTTGGGTTGCACAGAATGCCATTTTGCAGATCAGAACCTGCTTTGCTGTGAAGGATTCAGAACAAGGGCACATCACTTCAGTCAGAAATTTCAGTATCTGTGGTGCCTGGTAATTAAGTATGTACCTCACCCAGAACCCATTACCTCCAAACTCTGCTTGATCTAGGAAATCTCAGGATGAAATTTATGAAAGACAAAGCAATTAGTCCTTAAAATGCATTCTTTTTGATAGACTCTGCAAATCATTAGCTTCTGGAGGAAAAGGACAGTTGGTATTTTAAAGAGTGATGGAGTATAAACTAACTGTTGTTGGGGTAACTGGGAAACGAGATACAAGTGTCCTTTATTTGGTACCTGCTGCTTATCTACATAAAGAAGAAATAGCAGTAGTGTACATCTGCTTTGAGAACACCATCCCATAACATGAAGTGGCTTAATCCTCAATTCAGGCATTCTTGTGGCAGTTAAGTTAACCCCCTGGGATTCACAGAGAAGTTAAATTTGAAGGGCTCCCCTTTAATTCACAAGAGGGGGATGGAGGAGGAGAAGCAATGGTAAGAAGTTTTCTGTTTCTGGGACTTCAGAATTCTGTCCTTGACATTTCTCTGAACAGACTGGCAGCCATTCTACATCTGCATTTACCAGGAGGAATAAAGGGATGGGTCTATGGGGCAGAAAGTGCTTTTATTATTTTTTCTTCTTTCTTTTTTTTTTTTTTTTTGAACAGNTTTTTTCTTCTTTTTTTTTTTTTTTTTTTTTGAACAGAAGGGTCTGCTTTTCCTCTTTCTCCTATATACCCAGAGACATGTAGGAGAGGAAGGCAATTGAGTGCAGTTTTAAATTAATAACAGATCTCATAGGATCAGAAAAACAGTTTGAAAACACAGCATATCTGACCTCAGGAAAATGAAAAATTACTAGTTCTTCAGTAAGTCACTGAATAATAATTAGAAAAATAAATTAATGTGGGGCCACTAAGAAGAATCCATTTATTAAGCTACTTCTAATTTTAAACAAACAATTACTGAAATCAGTATTATTTACTGTATCAATTACTTTATAAGTTCTCAAATT
>VWYI01015870.1:0-23806 GCA_013399455.1 Anthoscopus minutus | reverse complement strand
TGATCTATAATTCATCTGAGGAAGAAAACATCTTTCCAATAAAAGATTTTTTGTCCTCAATTGTTCAAAGGTTTCTTTTTATTATTATCATTAACCCAATTATCAAATTTCACAACTTCTTCATTTGTTTTTTTTAGTTTTTTTTTCTCATATGCTTGTAGCTGGAGGGAAAAAACATAGGTGGAGACATTCAGTTAAAGGGTTTTTACAAGGCATACAGTTATTCTAAGTTACAGCCAAGGAAATTTAATTGGGGGGAGGTATTTGGAGGGTAGCTTGTATTTTTTGACAGTTTGTAGTGTTTTCAATTTCATAATTCAACAGTCATAAGAGTGCATTAAAATTCCTGATATTTATAAAGAAATCAAATCAGTGAACTGATTACCTGGATTGTGGCTCAACCAGAGCCCATCTGCTGCCCACACCACTGGCTGCAGCCCATAGTTACAGAATACATGACACAAAATAAATATTGCTCTATCAGGATTGCTGTGCTCACTGTGATTTAACATCATTTCTTCATTCCATAGGTTGCTGTTTACAAGTGGAAGTAAGAGAATTACTTCAAAAGTGAACGTGCTAAATGTGCTCTTTTAGTGTAGTTTACATATGGTTTTGCTTTATTCGAGTAACTCCATGCCTGTACCCTGAATAATTGTGTATTGATTATAACATATTTGAGGTGGAGTTTTAGGTTTTCTATTGGCCTAGGCCTGATGTCATGGTGGTGGTGTTTTTAAAATGGTTGCTGCTGCTTATTCTTCTTCTTTTTTTTCCCCCAGAACTATGACACTATTTAATTGAACTTTGTTATCAAGTGAAAGCTCATGATCTTACATGACTCTTAAGATGAGATTGTGTGTATAGCACCTGTCGTGAGACTTTCCATACAAGTTCCAAAAGTTGGTCACTCTTCATACATTCCTGAAACAAGACATTTCTTTCCTGTTACAGGCAGTAATGCACACCTATAACTTAGCCCACAGAAGCACCCTACTTGCCTTTGGTGGCTAGGGGCTAAGCAGTAGGTCTTGGCTTCCAGTTGCAGTGCATTTTTTTGGCTATAAGGGAATGATTGACAGCAGCAAGACTGAAAACTTTTCTATTTTGAATTAAGGAACACACATGAAAGATGTCTTCTCTAAAGTTTGATCAGCAACTGCTTCTGGAAGAAATTCTTTGAAAACTGCTGGATCTGTGTGTTGTCTTAGAAGTATTTAGCAATTTTGTTTTCATCTTTGATTTTTTTTCTATTAGAAAGTAAGGGTTGAGTTCAAACTTAGTTACGCCGAATGTTTGGTGGTCTTAAGTGGTATTTATTATATGATTTTCAATGGGTAACTTGTGAGGAAGAAGATCTAGTTGAATCAGATTCCATTTTCAGCTTGTTTCTCCTAAGGGTATGGTACCTGATTTTTCAGAAAGAGCTGCAAATACATTCCCATGTCCCCAAGTGGACCTTCTGACCAATCCTGCTTCTGTTTTATTTGGAAATGCAGGATGTATGGGCTTGACATAGCTAATAAAATCCTGATGAAATAGTATTTTATTTCTATTTTTAAAGTTGACTTTAAATGTTTTAGTTAAATAAAGGTAAAAATTATTTTTGTTACACTGATGCCTGAATTTCCTTATTTCAGAGGTGCAAAATAGTTTTTCTTAACCTCGTGAACCTGAAATGTAGTATTCAGCTTAGTTTTGTTTCTTTTTCATGTTGAATTATCTAGCTCCCCTAGTTAGGAGTAAATTTAAAGCACACCTCTGAATCCTTGTGTTCTCAGTTTCTGTTGTAGTCAGCTTGTCAATTGATTCTTCTTTCTCTGTAAATATAAATATATATATATGAGCAAAATATTTTCTCTTTTTAACGATGTTCAGCTTTGTAATAATTTTGTGAGATGGTCTCCAAAAGCAGCCCGCAGTACTTGTATTCGTAGATTTTGAAATGGTCACAAGTCATGCAATCCATTTGAGCTTAGCACCCTGCCAGGCCAACATTCTCTGAAGACACAAAAACACGCATGTCATCCTGTGGGCATGATTTTTCTGAGCCTGAGAGTTTTCAGCCTGTCAGTGGCTGATCTGTTCCCAAGGGAAAAGTCTTTTGGGAAACTTTTCTCTTTCAAGGACTGTTTTTTATAAATAGGTTTTGGTTCTCAAAACAATGTCATACACATGTTCTGAATGTGTTTTCCACTTGTTCCACCAATGGGACCAGAGAGGTGGCCAATCATGTAAACCTGTATCAAAACACCTTATAAAAAGGGTTGCAAACCCCAAAATAAACCCCCCAAATAAGGGCTTCTGCCTCATTGGGATCAAACCTCACTGTTGTGATTTGAATCCACTCTACTATTTCAGTCCACTAGTGACATCATCCCTCTTAGCCATCAGCTAAAACATGGCTTTTTTTCAGTCTGACAAATTGTATGCTGCACATGGGGGAATGAGTGAGGAATGTCACCTCATTGTCACATGCAGTTCAAAATAGATACCAACTCTGAAAAACTTTGGACACAGAGTCTCTTCCTATTTCCTCCTCATCTGAGAGTGTAACAAGTATGTTTGCCTGTGCTGGCCTTGACTATGTAAAGTGTGCTGTGCTCACCAGATGTGGAAGCTTTCACAAAGCACCTAGATAAATGTAAATTACAGACTAATGAAAAGTTCCTGCCCAAATAGTGTTCATGTGAAATTGATGGTGCCCCATTTCATCTCCACAACAAATTCTGAGGAGAAAACCCCTCTTCCTTCCCCTACCTGTGGATTTGGGACAGAGACTGTTGCAAATGAAACAGGCAAGCAAAATCTTGGGTGCAGTTTCTGCAGTGAATTGAACTGGAGCACTTCTTTTTAACCAGACAATCAATTTTAAAAAGTTCCATGAGGGGCAAATGAATATGTTGTAAATATTGGAGAGAAAAATAATATCTTCCCAAGCTTCTTTGGGATATTAAAGGGAGTGTATCTCAAAAAAAAGGTGTTTAGATAGAAAATTGTGGTGCCTCCAGTAGTTGCTTCATCTTGCATTTTCACATGGTTATCTGAAATGCTTGTCAGATGCGAGCATTTAATGTCTTTCATGTGTGTGGCTCAAAAATGTCCCCAGATCAGCAAATCTGACTTTCTGTCAGCAACATAAATATAGGACTGTACCTAAAAGCCACTTGTTTAATTTTCAAAGATTCTTGTCTTTTGTTAAAAAAAAAGATTAATAGAAGATGTAAAAAGCCAAATTCAAGTTCTTTTACCCATATCTAAAAAAGATCGCAACATTGTATGCTCGGATGCTGTAGGAGACTAAAAATAGTAGTCTTTAAAGATGCATGGATTAATTATACAGTAAGTGGCAGAATTTATTTTATTTTTTATGAAGGTGCCTAAATTAATCTTGCTCTTATAATAAGAAACTTCATAGGGTTTTGTTTTGTTGGGTTTTTTTTCCTCCTGGTTTTGGAAGTTATGTGCTGCTTGCTTTGCATCATGTTCCACTTTTCAAGTGAAATACCACTATAAACGAGTGGCTATTATAATCCCCAGACCTCAAAGCCCAGCACACATGGCTTTGTGAACACATGATTTGAAATGAATGGAACTTTCTCAATATATTTGTAGGTTGGTGTGTTTGGAGGATATGTTTTATGAGGACTATAAAATCTGCTTAAAGGCCAGGTGTTGACCATCTATTTTGCATTGGTAAAAATCCTCTGAGCCTAATGTGTGGCATTTTGCTAATTCCTCTGAGACTGTGGAGATTCTCAAAACTGCTCAGCTTTCAGCCCATGGGTGCTAAGATTAACACTGAGCACTTCTGGAAATCAAATGTCATGTGTTCACTTAAGCCCATTTTTTGTAAGGAAGATTTCAACTTCCATGAAAACCTTTACTCGACCAAAGAAAATCCATGTCAATATTTTAAAAAGTCCATATTTTTTTTTAATATTGTTCATCTTAGTGAGAACTGTGTAACTAATTTATGCTGAGGTGATCAAAACATCTTGTTTCATAAAGAAAACAATAATTTTCACAAATGTAACACTTCTCCCCAGTTGTAATTGTGTCTCATCTTTCCTGTCTCTTTCCATCATAAGAGAAGCTACAGTATTTTTTGTAATTACAACATGTATGTGCTGATTATTGTGTCTGAAAACACTGTTTGCCAGCTCAAAATTATTACATTTCATCAGTATTAGAACAAATAGCTGCCTCACTATGATATTTGCTAACTACAGTCACTACACTGTTCCTAAATTTCTAAGTCCTATTCCT
The DNA here is from genome assembly GCA_013399455.1 of Anthoscopus minutus. Taxonomy (NCBI): domain Eukaryota; kingdom Metazoa; phylum Chordata; class Aves; order Passeriformes; family Paridae; genus Anthoscopus; species Anthoscopus minutus. Next base: position 19,537 of record VWYI01015870.1, on the reverse strand, counting down.
AAATACTACTCCTAAATTATCTAAGTTGGATCTAGAATAGTAAAGTAAATCAGTAAAATGTTACACTTTTATTTACACCATCTCTGTAAACTTCAGCCTGCTTAGTGCAGGAAAATCCTTGTGCATAGTGCGTGAAGAGGAATAATGTGATATATTTAAGAAAATGAAAACTTGCTTCCATGTCTGTTTCTGCTGGAGAGTTGTTTTGGTTTTTTTTTCCTAAGCAGGTCACCTTACCCAGCCTTTTCATAGGAGCTCACTAACTGTGTAGCCTTCATTTTCTAAGTGCTTGATTGGAGGCTCTACCATAGTGTTAAATAAGTGCTGAACACACAGAGCGGCAAATGAAAGCAATCAGTGCTGTGCTTTGAGCATATTAAGTGCTATATAGTGCTATGTACTTTGAAAAAATTGGGTCCCATCTGTATCAAACTGGGTTCTCCAAGTTAGATTTTTTTAACCTCAATTTCTGTATAACTTCCCTTTCTGAAATTGCAGAATTGCCTGCTCATCTCTTAGGAGATAATGAAGATAAATTCATTAATGTTTGTGCAGCAATAAGAAGTCAATAATGAAAAGAATAATTTGACTTTCAGAATAAGTTGAAGAGATGTAGTAAGTAGAACACGTGTCTTCATGTTAAACTGTAAGGAATAAAGTCCTGCATAGCTGTTCACTAAATAAGTCTCAATAGTTTTGTGCAGTGAATAAGGCAAGCGGTTTTGCATAAGGTAGAACTTGATCAAAATATTAAATATTGTGTCAGAAGGGAAGAGTATTAATGAGACATTAAAGTGTTTTGCTTTTGTGATATTATTAATAGCTCTAAAAACTTAATGGGGAGGGTGGGATTTACATCTACAGTCCCATAGCTATTAAGACAAACTGGGGGGAAAAAACTGACCATGTAGTACTCTGCTAAAAGTCACATGAAACAGCAGTGGGTTTGAATTTGCTACACAGACCCCCGCACTAGAGCTAGCAAACCAGCTGAGAGTAGCAGAATGTTTTTATCTTCTCTGTGGATAAACACTGGTGAAGGTTAGTGCAGTAAGCAAGAAGAAAAATTATAATAACAAAAAGTCAGGGATTTAGTATTGGCCATGGGGCACATAATATTTTTCTAAATTAAGTTTCTAATCTTACGGCCTAGTAATCATTGTCTTCACCTATTATTTTCTCTGTGCATTTTTCTATTTTTGGTCCTAGCCAGGTCTATTTGCAGTCCAGTCTGGTGCTGTAGTTTTGTGTGTCCTACTCTCCTGCCTTCTATCTATTTTTCATTTGATCCTAATTTTTCACCTCAGTTTCTCCTCTCTTCTCCATCTCCTGGTCTTTCTTGTTCTTTTCCTCAAACAACATTCTGCTTACTTTTCTCCATTTCTTTCTCGAACCCCAAAATCTCCCTTCCATACCTCTTTTGCTCCTGCCAACCTATGAGCACAGTGAGAACACGCTGCTCCTGCTTTCCTATAGCTGCCAGCTCCCAGTACAATATATTAAAATATTCCCAGTATACATACAGTACAATATAATATAGCCAAAAAAAGTTTAATAACAATAATAATTATTAATGGGAAGATTGGTTTTACCATATTAGGGCCAATGTGGTTGCAGTCTAGTTGTGCAGGGAAGCTGCCAGAAGAATTTGTATTTTAGAAGACCTATTTAAGTTGTAGTCCCTCTTTGAGGAGGGAATGTGCATTGGTTGTACACACAGGAACTGGCTGAAGCAGTTTGTGGAAGCTCAGTGGGATGTGACTGCCTGAGCACTTGGTGAGCTCTCAGTGCTATGGCGAGTGTGAGTGTCTTCAGTGATTATATATTCCTAGCAGAATGTCAGCTCTTCAGTGCAGGGAACCTTTCTGAGCATGGGTAAGTAGAATTTTTTAAAAGCTATATTGCTTGGCTGAATTTGGGCAGTTTAATCCAATGTACCACATGCCAGACATCATCCTGACTGCCAGATTTTGGGTTCCAGATTAAAATCACTGGAACATTAAAGATTTCTAAAATGTACATATACATATAAAAATATATTCGGCCTAATCCTATTCTTAGAAGTAGATTAATCAGTTTGGCTGAAATTAAAAAATAAAAAAGCACATGCTATCCAACCTGCAGCAGGGATTCAGCACAGCTAATTTTAGCTCAAGTACTTAAAATTTTTTTAAGCTATAAGCAAATGAAAAGGCATATGTATGGTGGGAAGTCTGGATTACACTTGCAAATGGGCTCTCCTATCTACTTTTCTAAAGACATTAAAAACAAATGTTAAGTTCAGGTCTTGTTCAGAAGCTTTCTCTAAGGTACTTTCAGTGGTATCAAGAGAGCCACCTCACAAGGCATTTCAGGACTTTAGTTAGATTGGCACTGTAGATTTGTGCTCATTAGGCAGTTGTGAGTGGGGAGTCTATAGGCAAGGGATGTCCTCTGCTTCCAGGAAGGTAGAATTATATTGCTGACAATGAAAATTAATTTAGAGGGTGTGGGGTATCTGCTGTGTATGGAAGAAAGAATATTCAAATTAGATGAACTTTTAGGAAAGGTAAGGGTAGTGCAGTGCACAGGACAATGAGAATTGAAAAACATAACTGAAGGAAAGAGGAAATGACAGATGGAGGAAATTATCTGTTATGTTGCCCTGGTTTAGTAAAAAGCAAAATGGAAACAAACCAAGCCAAATCATGCCCTTCTGTTGCTGTGATACAGGTAGCTTTACAGGAAGACTTGGTGACCTGAAATGCTTGACTTGGCCCTGAGAGACTCCCTTGATATAATCAGCATTTTTGAATTCAGAAAATCTACGTCTGCCATCTCCTCTATTTCAGTGTTTGTGAGTCATGCGTCATTGTGCTGAGAACCAAGTGATATTGCTCGTCTTCAGAGTATGCCATCAAAGTGTCTCCAACAAACTTGGCAGAGGACTCATATTAATCAATAGAATAGTGTAAATCCTGACCTCAGTCAATGCAGCAAGATAAGACCAGGTTGAGGTATTGAAGCACAGTACTGAAATTGAAAGTATCCTGCGAACTGTGGAAAGGGGATAGAAATGTGTGATGTTATGGCTGTGCATCCCAAGCACACTAAAACAATATAATACTGGAACATTCCACGAAATTTCATAATACTCAAGTTATTATACAGAAGTTTGTTGTCTGAATTTTCCAGATTGGGTCTTGAGAAGGCAAGGAAAGGCAATAACAAAAGGGGCTAAGAGACAGCAAAAGGCAGGAATGTATTGCTGTTTTTTTACTACTATTACTGGTTTTGATGAGCAGACTTTTATCTTTTCCTCCTGCCAGAGGAGTTTGACCATGTGTCAGTATACCATATTTTTAATAGTACAGCTCCAGCTGAGCCAGGAAATCCAGTTTTTACAGAAGATTTTTTGCAGTAATTTGCAGTGGATGTCTTGGTGAAGATTCTTACAAATCAATCCAACATTGTGATCTGGATTGGAGCAAAAGCTGAAATAGGACGTATGTTGTCTTTCTGAAAAAAAAACCCACAAAACAAACCCAAGGATCACTTCATTTACCCATATGTTAAGGAAGCCAAACTTAAAGTAATATTTGCAACAAGTAAGTTTGTCAGAAAAAATCGATTGCTATATATGCTATAGACTACTTGTCAGGCAATTGTAGAAAACAAACAAGCCAACACCCCCCTCACCTCAATCCTCCAACAAATAATTCTGTAAAGATTATTTTTAAAAATTCAGAAAGTGTTTTTGTTCAGGAAAAATGTTACTCTATAAATAGATCAGCTACTTCTTCTTGTGACACGTAGCATCAAAAAGAGGAATATTTAAACTGGAGAGCTGTAGTTAGCTACCCTACAAGACATAGTACAAGAATTTATTCAGGTCAGAAAAAGTATCCTTAAAAGTAGAAATAAAGCCAAAGTGATATTAATAAAACTGAACATAGAGTTTGGTTATGAGGAGAAAATATGTGGAGATACCTAGAAAAGCTAAACAGGAATTGTTAAAGTATCTGAGAAATAGAATGCCTGCAGGAGTCATTAGGTCTGCTAGACCACCAGAGGATAGTCATTCCAAAATGATCAGGAGATGGCAAAGAAAATAAATTCTTTTACTCTAGTATTCTCAAAAGACAAAGAAGAAATATATGCACTAACAGAATTCTTTACAGATAATTTCAGAGACATACTGTTAGTGAGCCAAAAAGAAGTGAATAATTCAGAAAGAAAGGCTAGAAGGTAAATAAAAAAGGATTTTACAGTATATTTCAGAGAAAACCCCCAAACTGAGTCACTAAGAAAATACATCATTTAAATGACATTTTAAATGAGTTCTTAATTAACACTGTGGTTTCTTTGGAAATAAACAAAGGATTTTTCTGGAAACTGTGAATAGGAGACTGGATCTCACCACTTACACGATACATTGGAAACTCAGCTCATGCTGGAAAAAATGCAAGAAATTAGGGACAGTAGAAGTGTTTGTATATGAAGGGACATTGAACACACAGGCTGAACAGCAAAACAGAAAAAGTAAAATAAAGTGAATGATACTGTGAAGATCCAGTATTTTGCTTTTTTTTTTCCCCACTGGCTTGAAATGAGCATCCAGGACACTGGTGAATATCCTGAGGAAACCCTCCTTGACTTTCTGAGCTTTAGGTCAGGCTTGGGTTCACCCACCTAACTTCCAGTGTTTAGCAGCAGTGTCCAGATGAAAAGTCTGCATTCCAAACACTAAGCTTCATTTTAAAATCCTTCTGCAATCAGGAAGGAATTAGCAATTCACCTATGTAAAGTCAGAGTTGTGCCCTTAAGATATCTCCCTCCACAGAAGAATAAACTGTGTCTCCCTCCACAGAAGAATAAACTTAGAGCACTGCCTGAAATTAGTCAGGGTATATTCAGCATGTTGAATAATAATTAACAATGAAGTTTAATGTTTTTTTCTACATAACCTTGATGGAAATGTATTAGTCTTCAAGTCAGACAATGGTAGTGCTCTTCATGCTTTATGGTGATGGGGGAAACAGCATTTTCTATGAACCATAATGGCAGCCAAAAGAAAAGTAACGATCAGTTGGAAAAGTTAGACTATTCTCAATACAGTTTCATGCTTCAATGCCTTTCTAGAGATGGCCAAGTAAGAAAAGTATCCCTTTCTGCATAATAAATGATTAACTGTACATCTCCAATCACATCTGGAAAGCATTTCTGAGTTTCGTTCTGAATAGCTGACATTCTCTGTTAATGGTTTTGTCAGCATATGCTTCTTTTGGTACTTTCAAAATGCTGGATAAAATATTAATGTAGAAATAAAACAACAAAAATAAAAACCACAGATTTTCCTATTTTCTGATAAATCAGTATGGCTCAGCATAAGTCTACCGACAATTCTTTTCCACATTTGCACTATTATCAGAGTAAAACATGCTTCTTTTCCTGATTTGCTCTGAGACTATGAGAGGGAGACTAGAAAGCAGACAATCCCAGGCAGCAGTGAGAATGAAGAGGGAGGGAGAGCTTTCACAGCAGCCAGACTGGAAAGGACACCCTACCCCTCCAAACTTCTGGGGAGAATATTCCTTTTCCAGCAGCTGGAAGTAGACTGCAGTTTAAATAATAAAAAGAATAAAAAAAAGTAGAATAAACTAGATTAGGAAATAATGAAGTGCTGGTCAGATTATTTGGTGATAATTAATGTTTTCTGCCTTTAGAAGCTAAGCAAAACCAAATAGGGTAGATGAGAGCTGCCTCCCTCCAGCAGCCAGAGGGGTGAGGCTGAGTGTGGCAAGTAGGGAATGCAGGCTGCTGGGTGGAGTGGGTGGATAGAGTGGGTGTGATTTGTGACACTCTTTGGGAAGGAGCCAGCACGGCACACTCTGTCCAGCCAGCTTTGCAGTCGGCCTCCTCTAGTACAGTGATACATTTCAATGAGAAGCATTAGGCTGCCATAAAAATTCAAATGATGTGCCACAAAACAAAATGATATAATTTGATAGTAAATGCCAGTTAGCACTTTCTGGTCAATATGATGATCATCACTTAATTATAGGCTTGGTTGTGGGAAGTTGGGCCTTCTAAGAGCTCTAGTTCTGAATATAACACAGTGATCAGAAACAGTTATTAACGGGTTGGTGCTGTTATTCACCCCGAGTCCCTAAAGGAGAAATTGGGAATCCTGTTTGAAGATGAAATATGACCACTAGAGGATGCAGTCAAGATCCTGTATGAGTGAGGCATCCTATTCTTCAGTCATCCTCTGCAAGGCCAGCCAGAATATAGAACAAATACTTTCTGGAATATTTGAGTGAATAAATGACAACGCAGGAATCGGGAAGAGTTTATCAGCAAAGTAGTTTAACTAGGATAACCCAGAAGTTAATCCACAAGCCCTACTTTTATTTAACTTCTTTTGCATAGTCTGTAGGTTTTTCTTTATTTTCCATTGTTTCTCCTTTCCCTACATTTTCTGTTGTCTGTCCATCTCTCCAATCTACACCCTACTATTATCCTTTACTAGTGGTTACCTTTTCATTTGGACAGTTAATAAGCCATTCACTCTACTGGTTGAATCAGGATACACCTGTGCTGAACACTTCTGGGTACCTTAGATTCAGCTACTTATTGAATATATTCAGTAAAAAAAACCAATTATTTTTTTAAATCTCTCTCTCATTTCATTTTTATTTGCTTACTACTTTAGTAGATTGATTTATTTGTTCCCCATCCGTCCGGCCCTCAGCCACAAACATTTGCTTAATCTTGTTTTCTCTCTCATAACCACAATTACTGACCCACAACCAGTAGATCATCCTTATATAGGAAATTACTTGCAATTTGGAGAAGGCAAAAGGAATACCAAGAGCAACAACAGCAGCAAAATAATCCAGGACCAAAACAGGAACTACTGGCTGTTAATTGATACATCAGTGATGCAAAAAACTCCAAATGAGGCAAAATCAACCCCTGAAAATAATGTTTTTTTAAAAAGACTAGAGAACAGACTCCCAGTGCTGCTCATAAGTAGGGAAACTTCCAGGGAAAGGTGATCTCCTCTGTGATTATTACAATGCATTTAAATTAAAGGCGAGAGGATTGTTTCAACTCGTCCATGTCTTGTTTGACTAATATTTATTTAATTTTTAAAGGTTTATACTTTTCTCCATATCCTCCCTTGTTTATGGTGTATGTGTCTGTTCCTTAAGTCACAACTCCATAAGTCAGGCTTTTCTAACCTATGTATGAATATTTATCTAATTCTTTTGCTGGTACCTGCTGATCAGCTTTGGCTGAGGCCTGCATTTTGCAATTGAAATCTTCACACGTCTTGATTTCATTGGACTGAGGAAAATCACAAGGGTCTTACTTCATAAAATCAGTACAGAATTAGACCTGTGCGTAGATTAACATACTAAAGTATATGACATAAAATATGGAATATACAATATCAACTGATTAATGTTACCTCTGACACGAGAATTTTTCATTTTTCCTCATTTCACAGTTTTAGTCTAGAATGCTGCAAACCCCATTTTCTTATATTTAATTTTAAGTCAATTGTGAGGTAAAAGGTTGATAATGGCTAAATTCAAGACATCCAACATCAAAAGAAATTTTCAGCATTTGGACAAAATAAAAACAGGTGTGAATAAAATATCATATTGCAATAGTAAGTGTTATTAAAGCCATTAAAGTGCATTTGAATTGGGTGCTGTATTCATTTTCAAAGCTGACATTTGTAAATGTATATAGGCAGGACTCCTGTAAATTTAAAACAGAATGTTGGAACTTAACTCCAGAATCTAGCACAATCGTACTGTGTTTTGTTGATACATAATAATTCATAATTTTGTGTCTGAGCAGGGGCCATCCAATTTTTATTTCTGCATGGTACTCTTGTTGGTTGGCACATGTAAGAACAAAAATCTTGGTAAAAAAAGGTATTTGTTGCATTCTGGCATAGGAATGTAATGTCTTTGATAGCACACTTAGTTACATTTCCTCAATATCTGTTCTGACAAACAGTCTTAAGGACTTTTTGTAATTTGCTAACTGCTTTTAAGTTAGAGCTGTTTTATTTCCATCTTGTCCCTTTGATATATGTCGTGACAGTGTGAGTCTCAGACAACCTTTCAGTAATTTTGAAGGAAAATAGGAGAAGTTGTATTATCATTTCTGTCTATAAAATTTACTTCTGAAGTGAATGCCATACATATTTCTGAAATGAATGCCAAATGTATTTTCTAGAAGGGAGTGCCATTGGAAGCCAAGGCAGGCAATTTATACCATGCATAATAATGATATTAATTTTTATGGTGTGTATAAGTTACATTTTGATTAGTTTTTTGCATGATTAAAAATTTGCAAAGCCTTTATGGCCCCCAGGAGCCTACCTGTAATAAACAGCTCTCACCTTCCAAACCATAAAACAGGTCTGCAGTACTCGAACATTACAGCTAATTGCCTTGCTACATCAAAGGGAGCGCCACAAGACTGAGAAAAATCACAGAAGGGGGGGTGGGGTGCGAGGGGCAGTTTCACCTCTAAAGGTTACGTGTTTGTGGCTTGGTGCAGCCCTGTAAAGTTATGGCCTCAGAACTGCTGTTTGCGATTAAGTTGATGGGGAAAGTCTATCCCGCAATCTCTCCCTGCTGCTGACACAGAGTCTTTGTTCACATTCAGATTTCTCAAACTGTTGCCAGGGTCAGGCTGAGGTCAGACACCACGATGATGTATAGGAGAACATGTCTGGGAATTTCTCTCACACTTAAAACACATACCAGAAAAACAGGAGAGCACCCTGCAAAAATTGTCTGATGAGACCCAGATGATACTGTAGCTTTTCTTTTAGTACCTTCATAATTTTCTTTCTCTTTGCCTGACACACACACAATGTTTTATTAATGTGTGCCACGATAGCCCTTACAATTTTATGTCCCCTCAAGATAAGGACACTCAGTAGCACTTTGACACTTCATTTTCCAGCCCAGGGGGATTGGGCCAGTAAATCTAGTAAAAGAAGCAACGCGTCCATTCCCAAGGATGAGTCGAAAAGGGATTGCCATCGGCTCCGCGAGGCCATGGGGCCTGACACTGGATACGAGCCTCATGTGTGCGCGCTCAGCATTAACACAGCCCGAGCCGGGCATGATCACAGGCGCGCAGCATCCCGAGCCGCGCTCCCCGCCACCCTGACAACACAGCCCGCTTCCAGCTGCGGCAGCGATGCCGGCTGTGTTTGATGAGCTATCAGCGTGGGAGGAGGCGGGGGGCTGCAGGGACGACAGCGCTCACACAGCATGAGGGGGCTTTCCATTCGCATGGAAATTTTTTTTTAGTATGCAATTATTTTTAAAAGAAGGGACCATCTTTCTCCCTGCATTGTTCCAGAAGGTGGACACGCTTAGCTCTAACCTATTGTATTTCCATGTCAATGCAAAACACATTGATCTGTGGTCAGGATTTTTTTTTTTTTTTTTTTTGGGAGGTGGTGGTGGAGTGAGAAGGTTTGCTTCCAAAATTGCAGCTGTGTTTTTCTCTTCCTATTTACAAAAGGTTTTGCAGAGAGTTGAGAATCGGATAGGTTTGCCACATCGATCTGAGGGCTGTTTGCCTAGGCATAGGGTTTCACTGTATGGCTGGCAGTAAGGCAATAGGCAGCAATTTTTTTGTGCTCAGCTGCTACATATGACAGAGGATATTTCATTCGGCTGTCAGAATGTTATTAATAAAACATGGGGTGCGAAGAGGGCCACTATTTCCCCTTTCAATCACTATAGCATTTACAATGAAAATTTTATGCAGTGTGTAATTTTCAGTTAATGCTTGACACTTAAAATGTCGGTAGCTGCATTTTGTATGGTTCCTGAAGGGTTAATTGTATCATGTTCCCTGCATAAAAGCTCTGCTTATCAAAAGTGAATAGAAGAGTGTATGCAAATGTGTGTCTGTGACCTTTTGCCTTTGCAGGGTTAATTTATATGGTCATTAAAGATTTTATGAAATCGAGCGGCCTGGTGCTTCAAGTCCCATTTTACCTTCAACTCCTAATTTATATAATTCTTACCTGAACTGGGAAATATGATTTTTATTTGTGTGCGTGTGTGCATGTGTGTGTGTGTTCTGCAATGAAAACAGCATGCTGTGCTGTAGGGAGTTGCAAGTCTGGTTATCTGGCATTACTCAGATTGCTAAAAATTCATTAAAATGTGACATCAGCACAGTGAGAGACAAATGATCACAGGATGAAAAGGAACAGTGGGCCTTTCACGGATTAGTGCAACACAGCCCCAGCATAGAAGCTAACTGCATAAACAGATTAATCCACCAGTAGCAGCATAGCTAAGATTTACCGAATAATTAAATGGGCTTGAGTTACTGTGAAGATTTCCATGTAATCTAGCTGGTGTGAACACGTAAGTGAGGTGTGGGTAACGCTGCTTCCTCAGAAGCCGTACACCAAGTTGCATCATTTATCCTGAATGGCTCCCCCTGGAGACAAAATTTGAGACTTTCCCTGCAAAGCCAGAGGTTTATATTTAATACAGTACCTAATACCTAATACTTACTTACTGCAATTAGCGGGATACTGCTGCACTAATAGGATTTATATTTGAGTTCTCCCCTTTTTTTTTTTTTTGGCTCCAAGATGCATTTTTACATGTGCTTGCTTTTGTTCCAGCCTGCAGGGTGTGTGTGTGTGTGTGTGTATGTGTGTGTGTGCATGCATGTGCATGTATTTTAACACAAATCATTTCTAGCCAAAGAATATGAAATGACAGGCTTTAAATCTGTCACGCTGGGGGAAAGCAGGTACTCTTGTAAAGACACAGTCAGATTTTGATATATTGCAAATTATTTAGAATTAATATCCAGCCTCTTTAAAGTGCTGTTCTTTCCCTTTTTCTTACCCCAAACCTTCTTCCCTCTATTTTGCCACCCTCTGTTAGGGCTCTTCTTATTACAGGACATATTTTTTAACTGCTGTTAACTCATCACTGAGTTCCTTTCCTGAGATCTTTTCTGTGTTTGTCCACAGAAGAACAAGGTGAAGACACAGAAGGGTCTGCTAAAAGTACATCAGTGGCTGTGGCTGATGATAAAGACTCAAGTGAGAGAGACAATAGTGAAGGCAAAAAATCTAGTAAAGACTCTGGTAAGATGCTAGAATTTTGTTTTCCCCTTTTTTGACTTATAAAATGCTCTTTCATTTTAAACTGTCTGGACATTCCCACTATTATTCATTGCATGTGCATTTTGCATGTGATTTCTATCAGTAGCCTCCCATTGACCTATTTTTAATCATAACCATCTGACAGGATAGATGCGGATAAGTTGAAGAATATTACAGGACGACCAGTGAGATTATTTTTTAATCAAATCAGTTTGTGTGCTTGTAATTTTTTAAGCGCCTTTCATTAATCTTTGCTGTACTTGTGATTCCTCTGATGGCATATTAATTTTTCATAAGCATAGGATTAGGTACCACTTGAATTTTTTCTTCAATCAGGTTTTGCCCCCCTTTTAACCCAAAGAATGTGGAGGTTTTTGTTATTATTTTTTGCTCTTGCTCGCAGATTAGTTTCTCCCAAGAATCTGGCCTCTTCCTGGGCATTTATTTGAGGCATTTACAAAAAAATACACAAAATCCAGTGAAAAAAGTTTACAGATGATTCAGCCTAAGAAAGAGGAAATATCATTGAAAACGGATTATGGGTTGGGTAATTTTGATCTCCTGGAATAGACAAAGCCCAGTAATGAAAGCTACTGTCTTTGAAAACAAAACCTCTATGTCATGACATTTACTTGTGCACAAACAAACCTAGGGCCAGCATCTGGTGTAGATACCCAAGGCTTTTTTTGTGTTTGATTTGGCAAATATGTGACTTCACCCATGCTTTTTATGTATGAGATGGAAATCTATGGTCACAATGAATATTACATTGGCTACTTTTGCCGCACGCTATACCTAGTTACATTATGTTGGACTCACTGAAGCAGAAGAAGTGCTGAAACAGGTTGAAGCCTATTAGTTTCAGGTAGTCATATATCTTTTCCTTGTATGCTGATGACAGCAGCATACAAAGGAGGTTGTGTTATCCATAAAGACATATAGTTGTAGAAAAAATATCATTTTACATCTGAGTTTCTTTACACCTAAATTCGCCCGTACTGCAATTTGCTCTTTATATATTAAACATTTTTGAATTCATTTCCAAAAAAAAATCATAGATGGCCCTTTCTGTGCCAAGTCAGTTCAGAAGACTGACTTAAAGATTAATGCTTCCTTTAAGTTTGCTTGTTGACGGGCTAAGGTCAGTACCCATCACAGTTTACAACCTCAGCTGCTCTTCGGTCGCTTTATTTTTTGAGATCAAGAGACTGAGGGAAGGCCGATGATGACAAGGATGATGTTGAGCAAGAAGCTGTGTTGTGGTTTAAAATATATATTCCCTTTGGCTGGCTCTCTGACTTGGTCAAAACTGTCTGCAGTGCAGAAAAGCCATGCTCCCAGGCTGACACAGGTCCTCCTGTGCAGTCTCCTCAGGGGCTGGCCTGGACACTCCCCAGGAGAGGGGTGACAGCCACTTGCAGCCTGCATTTCCTACATACGCTTTGTCCAGGGGACAGTATGAACCACTTCAGGGAATTTAGCAGCCCTCTCTTTTTTTTAAGCTGGTCCATTTGTAGTTGTTTAGGAAAGAATACAGTATTAAAGCTCTAGCAAAAAAAAAAAAAAAAAAAGGTAAAAAAATGGAATCTAGGAAAAAAAATACTGAAGGGGAATTCTCAAAATTCCATCAGGATTAGCCACTCATAAGGGCCAAGTTTAATTAGGACAAACCTATATCCAGATGCCTACTGGGTGCACTACAAAAAAGCCAGCATAATTGTTCTGCATTCCCGTGCCAGCAATTACACAAATAACTTTGCAGTAAGATTCATATAAAAACGAGGGCTGAAATACATGATTGCCTTTGTGCTTTGCAGAATATAGTTTGTACTGTAAAATCCTGAGTCTTTTAGAAACTTTTATTTTCCTAGCCTAAATTAATTCTGCATATGTAACATTCCGACCATCATCTTAATTTTCACTCAGCTGACAAGTATTTCTAATGACTGCATAACTGCTTCTGTATAATTGAATGTTAATTTGGGCTTTCTCATGAATTGAGTGTTGCAAGTCTTGCCAAAGAAATCTCGGGAAAACCAATAAATTAATCACAATACTAACAAGTTAGACAGGAAAGTGGTGTGACCCTTCTTTAGCATAGAATCTATTAGACAAGAAAGGATTAACAGGTATTTAGTAACAGTGTGTTTGTGTAAGCTGTTGTGCTGCATTGCTTACCTTATCTCAAGGAGAAGAGCTTTCAAAATGAGAGTTGGCAATATGCAAGTTATATTTGTTGAATATTCATTCAGAATAGAAAAGCCTACTAATGCCTCATTTATATTGTCATTTAAATCTAGTGCCACTTTAGATTAATTATAATCCAAATTACAGCTCTATGCAGTGCAAGAATTAATATGGAATTTATCCAGATTAATACATTTGCATTGAAAATGTAATATGTCTCTGCCATGGCTAAGGGGAGCACTTTTTAATAAGGTAGTAAACATGAGGAAGGATGGAAATTAACCTTCATTATTCCAATGAAAATTATCCTTTCATTCTACTCTAATTAGAAAGAATACTTCACCAGTAATTATAATTTTAGAATTATTTTGAGTCTGAATAACATCATCTGATGTGTCAGAAGTCTTAAATTATGCAATCTTTATCAAGTGCGAAGATTCATAAATAAGAAAACAGTGGTTCTTTCATGGCTTTTCCAGTATTTTTTTTTCTCACCAGAAGATGTACTTCAGTAACTTTCTCTTTCTTATTAGTCACACAAAATTTTTATTTTTATTTTGGGGCTTCAAAATATATTATGAAAATGATGACATCTGAATTGCAGCGAATTGTGTCATTTTTATATTAGCAATCCTATACAAGTTAAATAAGTCTGTTACTTAGGCAATCATTGCCTAGTCTACTTCATGGCATTTATTTATAATTAAACTTACTTTTTGAGCTAAATGTATTGAAATTGTGTTATTCATCTAAAATAAGATGCATATTTTATATTATGGGAAGAATTTCAGTTGTGTCCCACAATTGCAAAAATACGCCTAAAAACCCTACAAATAATGTGTCTCAAGAATAAAAAGTGCGTATTTAAAGCATATAACAACTGAATTTAGTCTTTTCCTACAACTGCCTGGTGAGTATGGCATGGCATTGGAATTTGTAGCTGTGAAAAGGGTGCACACAGTACCCTCTTATGCTCAAGACCATAAAATTTTCTCTTCTCTTCTCTTCTCTTTCTCTTCTCTTTCTCTTCTCTTTCTCTTCTCTTTCTCTTCTCTTTCTCTTCTCTTTCTCTTCTCTTTCTCTTCTCTTTCTCTTCTCTTTCTCTTCTCTTTCTCTTCTCTTTCTCTTCTCTTTCTCTTCTCTTTCTCTTCTCTTTCTCTTCTCTTTCTCTTCTCTTTCTCTTCTCTTTCTCTTCTCTTTCTCTTCTCTTTCTCTTCTCTTTCTCTTCNTCTTCTCTTCTCTTCTCTTCTCTTCTCTTCTCTTCTCTTCTCTTCTCTTCTCTTCTCTTCTCTTCTCTTCTCTTCTCTTCTCTTCTCTTCTCTTCTCTCTTTCCCTATCCCTCTTCTTCTTCCCCTCCTCCTTTGATACCCTTTCTGTAAGACCAAGCTTTACTTACAAAGCTCCCTAAAACAGTGAATTCAAAGTGGAAAGCAGAGTGTTGATATAGCGAGACAAGGGACTGAGTGGTAGTATCTGGACCATTGGATAAAAAGCTGAGCTCTGCTTTTGGCATTTTCACTTCGGCTCAGGAACTCTGGTCTTCTCCATGTGGAGGGGCGAGTGACTCCCCTGTGCCAGAGGGCAAAATCAACCACCCTTTTTCTTTTCTTTAAAGCTCACCATAAGTCCCCAGCTCAGTTACATTACTATTGGCCAGATGCAACTTCAGTCATATAAGAAGTAACAGTGCTTGAGGTTGAATGAATCCAGAGCCAAACGACAACAAAAACAACAAAGCCTCTGTAAACTTTGACAGTTTATATAAATATCATAGTAAACATTGTAAAAAGCTGTGCTTTGTTATGCATTTATTGACCCCAGCACAGTGTTTTATAACTCTACTGTTTTATTATATTAACCGCAAAAGAAATTTAACCAAAAAACCCCCCTTGTTTTTATAGAAACAAGAACTATGTGTTTCATGATTATTATAGGCCCTTTGAAGTAATTAAGTTATTCCATCCTGTGGTGGAAGATGATGTGTAATATTAACCTTGTGTGTGCCCAGGCACACACAGAGTGCACTTCAAGATAAGTTTCACTAGCAGTTAAATCTCACTGCTAAAACATAGTTAGATGCACTTTCTCAGGTAAATTCTGAAGGAGAATTTGGTTTATAATTTCTGTAACAGCCAGTTGAAAACAATCTAGTATGAAGAGGGGAAGAGAAGGCAGAATTTTTTCATTTTATTTTTTAAATTCAGCTTCCAGTATAACAATGTCTGTTTACATCAACTGAGATTCTGGCTCATTTGTCTTTAAAAAGGCTATTTTAAAAGTGACATATTATAAGGTAAGAAACAGTAGAGACATTCTTGACAATTGGAAATGAAAAGAGGTTAATAATTTGAATCTGGCCTTCTAAAACTCAATAAACAACTTTTCTCTTTTAATATAGTATGTCACTTTTTTACTTCCCATAATTCTCACAGTTAAGATACTTAAATAATATGTAAATACAGATAGGCCAGGGAGTACTCTATTAATAGTCATAAAGTAAAGTGAGTAATAAAATGGTGCCTTATGTGATTTCATCACTTAGACTTTACCTTTAAGCATAGGTCATCTCTTGGGTTGTTGGCCCAGCAGTCTAAAAGTTTAGACTGAGCAGTGTAAAAGAGGCCTCCAAGATCTGTTCCTGAGAGTGCAAAAATTCAAGGGGCTCCAAGCAGAGACTTGTTCAGATGATAAACAAATTATATGAATTGATCATTATAAATAGAGAAATATGGAAGGAATAAGCTTTAATTTGAGCTAGAACATGCAAAAATTACTGGTGTTAGTTACACCAAAAGAAATAATTAACAACTTAGGAATGAAAGTCAATGCATGTGGACTTCACCATTAAGCTGAAAGTCATAAAATATGTTTTATTTTTTTTTTTTTTTAAAGTGCCCTTCAGAAAATGTCCCTATATGATTCAGTTTTCAATTAGTTATTATTTTACTATGAGGATTCGGTATTTACCTTGAAAACTATTCTCTTACTTTGCTTCTCTTTAATGTTGTCATTGTAAGATCAAACATTGCACAAAGTCCATATGAAAATAATAATAATAAAAAGTTCTTGATTTTGTGTTTTCTTTGTTCTTGTTTACTTGGTTGCCAAAATGACCATGACCTTATTTTTAAATTAATCCTAGGTTATTGTGCAATGAGGTGCAATTTGTTCATTTATATGAACCTTATGTGGATTGAAAAAAATCAAGATAAATCTTCATGCACAGCATACAATCAGATTACCCCTGGACTATATATTTACGTTGGGTCTGATAGCAATCAATGGTTTAGCTTCATTGCATTTCAAGATGTATTTGCACCCAGTGTCCAGTGATAGTGTCCTCACCCTGGAAATAATTTAGTTGCAAATTGACTGGAAGATGGTGAAAATTGAAAGTTAAAATTAGAAATACTCATAATAAACAGCAGAAAAAAGGTCAGATGATGCCGCACTATGATGAGATTGGAATGGTTGGTAAATGAGGTTTTGTGTTTGTCGTGAGATGTATGTGACATGCCTACCCAATGCTCTTGTAATATCCAGCCTAGCAGGAGAGATTATCTGGCAAATTGACGCTGGAAAGAATTTTCTGATGGACTGGGAAATTAGAATTGCACTCTTTTCTTTGATGTGTGCAAGACTGGGCCACATTACACAGCTTGCTCAGGCATAATATTAAATATAGTATTTAATACTTAATAGTACAACTATCTATAGAAAACAATTATATTCTGGGTTTGATCACAAATGCCAGCCTATAAAAATGCACAGTGTAAACATCTAAAGCAATCCCAAATGACTGATCTTTGTATATAATTAATATTAAGTTAGCTCTGAAATCCTATTCTCCACAGTATTTCTTTTAAAGCCTCGCTATATTTAGCTTCAGAATAGTAACCAGCCAGGAGTTATCAAAACAGCACAATAATTATATTGCTCAGACAGTTTAGAAAAGAGAGAGGGTAATTAAACAGCAGCAAATTAATTATTTTGGAAAACAGGCTTTTTAAGCAAAAGCTGATTTGTTTTAATGTAATACACAAATTCATACTGAGCTGCTAAAGAAAGAACATTATTGATTAATCTTTAAAGGCAACCTAGGGTTATCTAAACAGTAGAGAAGAGTCCATTTTTAAATGTATTTATAGAGTATCAAGGATAAAAGTGTGTTTTCACCTTTGTGCCTACCAGACTTGTTTTATTCAACTTTATATTTTCTCAGCACTTAAAAAACAAGCAAGCAAACAAAAAAAGACCCTCAAAGACAATATAGACCTTTGAAGTCAGAGCGTTTTTGTAAACCAGGATATTTTTAAGTTTAAAACATGTTCTCAAAAATTATGTTTTCAAAACAGGAATAGTCACACCGGAGAAAGAACCAAAAGTGAACACTGTTGTAGGGGCACAACAGCTTCTTCTGGCAAAAGAAGAGGATGGTGCAGCTAAAAAATCAAAGCCTCCAGAGGACAATAAATTTTGTCATGAGCAGGTAAAAGGAAATGTAACAATTTAATTGCATTCTAGAACTCTTTTTCAAATAACTCAAGAATGAAACAGAGATGATATGCTGTTAAAACAGCTATATCAGCAAGTTATAAAAAGCACTTTGACTAATAGCCTGCATCTTAACTTGATTTTTTTTCAGTTCTATCAATGTCCTTATTGTAACTACAATGGTAGGGACCCAAACCGTATCCAGATGCATGTCCTGTCACAGCATTCAATGCAACCTGTTATCTGCTGCCCCCTCTGCCAAGATGTCCTCAGCAACAAAATGCATCTCCAGCTTCATTTGACCCATCTGCACAGTGTGTCCCCTGACTGTGTGGAGAAACTGCTCATGACAGTAAGTGCTCCAAATATTGATGCATGTGCTACACAAACATTCTTGGGCCTTGTGGGCAGTGTATTTGTTGTGATATAGTATTCAGGTAGTCTGAGAGGGGCATGGGTCAGTAGTCTTAGGTCCTCTTGTCATCTCATCCATTCTGTCCCTTGGGAAAGTGGTTGAAGGTGGATTTCTCAGAGGCAAAAAGCCTGTGATTCCTCATTGGCTTGGGAAAAGTTAAGCCAATGCATTGGCTAAGTGCATACCTGAAAAGTTGGTCTAATAATATCCAGGTGTCCGAAGTATCGTGACTTCTGTTTGTAAAGTAATAGGAACTCCCTCAAAAATGTAGTTCCCAAACACAGAAGGATTCCTGTGTATACCTCTACTGTACATGACATTAAATTCACTTTAAAATAGCAGTTCAAACATCCATTCAAAACAATGTCATTAAAAACACAATCAGATCTCGTACATATTTGTTATTACAGCATAAATTCAGCTTGAAAACAGACCTCCTAAGACAAACTGTCTTGGCTTCTTAGATGGAAATGTACTTGGAAATCTCAGTGATTCAATCCTTAAGTATTTGCTTCTATATCCACAGATGACCACTCATATGTGTGTGGTCTACCACCTCATTCCCAGATAAAGTGGCAAAAATATTAGAAAGAATTGAGACCTCTTGACCGAAGATCTAGAGTTCCTTGTGCTTAGAGCTGATGATCAGATACACACTCAGGGAACTTCTTTTCCTTGGTTTTCTACTAATTGTAGCTCTGACAGACCATGTAATTTTGGCCCACTGGAAGAAAAATGCAGTAGAAATTTAACTTTCATAGACTCTTTAAGGAAAATGGAAAAGCATGGAAAATCTCCCTCTCCATATTGAGCAGCACAAGCTTTCATCTCAAGATTCTTCTTTCTTTCATCAAGATTCCCTCTATGCTGATAATTAACCAGCTTTGAAATCTTTCTTCATCAGATGCTGGGGAATGTTCCAATATTTCTGAGAGGGGAAAAAACCCTGATGTTTCTCAGAGAAAAGACTGTAAAACATAATCTTCATAACTGAAATTATCATCACTGCTAGCACTGATATGCTCTGTCCATAACTGAGCCTTCTGACAACAAAATAAATACTATTTATAGCAAATTTTTCTTCTCTGGGATGTTTACAGTACTCTACATAGTTTTTTTAAAAGACCTTCCCTCCCAAGTAAACTCAAAATCATGAGAGGATGCTATTAATGCCATGTTTAAATCACAAAAGTACTAAACCCAGGAGGTTTTTTTTAAATGTCTAGAATATTCTTTCCAAGAGGCAATTTATATATATATATGTATATATATATATA
>VWYI01015869.1:9002-36176 GCA_013399455.1 Anthoscopus minutus | reverse complement strand
AAGAGTTTTGATTTTTAAGCAAATTATTTTTGGTTTTACTCCTCATTAAAACACCCCAGACTAACGCAATGAATTTGCATTAAAAACACTCCAATCTTTTAAAATTAAAGGTCTATCTTAAGATCCTTACAAGTTTTTGGACTGCAACTTTTAGAACTGATCAAAGATATCAGAATTTTTTATGCTGTTTGACATCTATAAAATAAATGTCTGAACTGTGGGATCTATATGCTCTCTGAGTAAAAGATATTTTAATCTTTTCTTTCATTTTAAAGAAGTACATTCAAGAAAAAATATTCTAGTGTGGAAACTTCTTTTATTCAAAAGAATTTTTAACCTAAAGGTTTCTATTTTATTTTTAAAAACAACCTCCAGTGTTCTGCAAATGTATTTGACAAAGAGCAAATATTTTTCTGGTGTCCTTGAGACACTGTTCTCATCTGACTTATGAATTGAAAATTAGTTTGTGTTGATAGTGATTGAAGACTCAAGAAGTCATAGGTCTCCTAAACAATAGACAAGGAAGTCTATTTTTCCCTGCTGGATTTTCATCTACAAGCAAAAATTACTATATTTTATCTCTAGGTTGTCAATTTGAATGGAGACTGGAACAAAGAAGTCAAGGACACCATAGCCTGTTGAGAATGAAGCATCTTTTTAATGTCCTTTCCTACATGTTCCCTATTCTCTCCAAGCAGTGACCGAGACAGCAGGACAGGATAAATTGTTTAGAGAAGAATTATTTTAATATCATGCCTGATAAATAAAGATTCATTGACCCTCATAATCAAATTAGTATCTTTGTAGGGTGAATCAGAGCTAAATAATGTAAACAAAAGCATTTTACTGCCTATAGCTAATGTTTAATGATATTATTTCTTTTTCTTACCACAAGAATTTTACTGAAAGTATTGACTTTAACTCAGTGTCAAGGCTTATATGTACCTGAGTATGTCTAGGATTTCTTTCTCTTTTCAAGATAATTGAAAAAAATTAATTGATCTATGAAATCTTTAATCTTTTCACTGTGCCAAAAGAGTATTTCTTAGAAACCAGTGAAGCAAATTTATATTTTCCCATTAAAAGTTTAAAAGCCTTTTCCCTTCAAAGTTACTGCATATATATATATAATATTTGTTTTTAATTTTTTATGGTGTAAATAGTTTGAGACATGCATCTGTTTTCAAATTCCATATATATCACTGAAACAAATTCTTGTATTATCTTAAGATAAATTCAGATATTTTATGTAGCATATGTAAAACTCTTCATTTTCTGGATTCAGCTTTGAGCTACTTTTAGGCAGCAGGGACCTCAAAGGCAGAAGTGGCATATTACTAGTGGCACAGTAGAATGTATGTTTTTATTGTAATTAACAATGAATTAATGACTTCAAATGACCATGATCTGTTCATGGCCATGGAAGCTGCTAAGGTGACATGGCAGGGAGCATGGAATATCTCGAAAATCACTCACTGAAAATTGTCACAAAAGGACAAACCTGCAAAGCAGCTGCTTAAAAACCTAGAAACAACTGCAAACCAGCCTGTTATACAGAAGGTGCAGAGGGATCATGCAATTCACTGACTTGCAAATATGACAGTGATAAATTTGCACTCACTTTTACTCATATGCTATGACAACACTAATTGAAAATCTTTTACCACAAACATAAAATTCTTCCTTTTGTAATAAATCTTCCTAAAATCAGGGTCTTGTTCTACATGTCTTCCTTCTAACTCTGCCAATATTTAGCCTT
The DNA here is from genome assembly GCA_013399455.1 of Anthoscopus minutus. Classification (NCBI taxonomy): domain Eukaryota; kingdom Metazoa; phylum Chordata; class Aves; order Passeriformes; family Paridae; genus Anthoscopus; species Anthoscopus minutus. The sequence goes on along the minus strand of VWYI01015869.1, from coordinate 34,417 downwards.
TCAAGCATAAAAATGTGTATTACTTGCAACATAATTAACTAACTGCAAGAAAACATTATAATTAATAGGACAAAGTTGTAAAAATTATTTCCACCCCTACCCTCCAAAAAGCATTCAGACTATTAAATGGTATATTCAGGTCTTCTGAAGAAAGCTTTGTGAAACAAACCAAATGGCTTATAATTTCTGTCTGCAAGCCACTGCATACAGTTAATACACATGTTAAAATGTGCACAATGCATTTCACTTTCCGCTAATTAGATTTCAGAATCCATCCTGATTTGCTGCTGTTTACATAGGGAAATTAAAAAATTGATTGGTTACTTCCTTCCCTGGATTTCTGCACATTGCCTGGCTGCTTGCCGTAACTAGGCAAACCTTTGGAGCAAGAAGCAGACTTTGTAGCAGCAGGGGCTGTGAGGAGAGAGGCTCTGGGATCAATTAAAATGCCAGGCTTTTCCATGATGGTTTCCAGAGCATCTGTGCATGATTCCACATAAATTTAGGGAATTAAAGATCAGACAAATGTAAACATTTCCATGCTTTGCTTAGCATTGCATTAAAATGAGGGTATGAAATATGACAAGACCATTTAAACTGAAGCTGTGTTTACAGTCTCAAGTTTATTTATTTACATCCAATTCCTTTGTTATTGAAGTTATGTCATAACTATAGCTGTTTGAGTCACTGTTTGGGTGCAGATCATATTTGGAAGTTTAAATCAAACTGCTCCAGCTATTGTGAAATAGCATGAGAAAAAAATACATTATCTTTGCAAAAAGATGGGATTTTTTATACATTATATCCCCTTGGAGACACACAAAAAATCTTTCTCAAAAAGCCTCTCTAAGTAACAAAAAAAGGAAAAGAAAATATTTTTCTATTAGTCACACCCCCAAATTCTGATAATTCTGTATCTTGGCAGTCAATTTCAAAATTCAACATCCTGGCCAGCACACTCTAACCACAAGTGCCTTAGAAAAGCTCTTTGTTTTGAAGTAGTGAGCAGTACCTTTGCAAATGAAAGGAATCTTCACCTCTTCATCTCAACAATAATCCATTCCTGCAGGCACAGAGACTTTGTTTCTCTGCTGCATGCACAGAGCAGAGCTCAGACCCCTTTGGCATGCAGTACAGGAGATGAAGGTGGTGGAAGATGCACCACCTTTTGTTGCTGGGTATAAGTGAGGCATGGCACCAGATGTCGCAGGGAAGTGATGGGATGCTGCCACTCTGCTTGGAGGAAGTGCTGTCAATAGGAATGAGCAATTGGCACTGAGAAAAGAAAACACAGAAACAGATTTAGAATTAGCAAATAATGAAAAACTGTGTAGAAATGATGGAGACCGCATTCCGGTTAAATCCAAAAGGGTTACATATGAAAAGTACAAAAAAAAAGAGCAGTTCAGGGACACAAAAAGGTTTGCCTTGAAATAATACCTAGTGAAGACTATGTCTGTAGGTCTCTTATGTTACCAGATTCTGATATCTATCTCAGAATAATGTAATGCTTCAAATATTTTTAATATTCCTTTCAAGGCATCCAATTTGATCTGTCACTTTTCTAGCTTTCTTCAAAATTCCAGTTGAAAGAGTTTTTCCATCATTCTATAACCAGAGACTATAAACCATAAAGGTTCCTAACTGAATTTGACCTGCTGAAGTAAGTTTGGTGAAAATATGGTAGTTTAAGTTGCTCAGAAATATATATGACATGGTGCAAGTTTTATTATTCTATATAATATTCATTTTGTGTGATGGATTTAAAGGAAAGGAGAGAGATGTATAAAGCCTGGATATTGATTGCAGCTGCTGATAGTTTTCTGCTGTTAAGAACCCAGAAAAGAAATGTTGTTATGAGAGGAGGAAAAGCAATTTTTTCCAGATTATGGTAGTTATTTTTGTACTACTGCTGCCTTCTCAAGACTACATAGATCCCACATAACACCAGCAAACTTCTTCTGCTTGAGAAAGGTGTATCTTTTTTCTTCAAGTGCAGATTTATGTCCTTTTGGAATCTGCAATATTTCTTTACAGCAATTCTTTTTTTTTTTTTGTAATATGATTATATACATTTTTTTTTTCAGTAGTACAGCTGTATGGAATTGCCAGCCAGTGATTTGTTCAGCCCAATCATCTGGATTTCCAGCTGCAAACCTGTTTTACAACATTAGAGAATTTGTGTTCTGAAGCTATAGGAAAGTAATACCTTTTGCTTTAGAGTCTTAAATGGATAATAGCAGGTTTGTCAAAACCCATTACCTCAGCATCATGATAAGTTTACAATGTCTTCTACCTTATTTTTAATTCTTAATCAAGTGTTAATTTAAAACCTGCCAAGAACATAGAAACAAATTGCTTTACCCTTAAGAGGAATACATATGGTTACTTTGCATGATATGACATAACATTTATATTGATGATGGTTTCACAGGATGAATGAATATGGGAAAAATGTAAGCATTGTGTGATTATATTACAAATACAGACTTCAAAAATCTTGACCTGCTTCACCTATCTGCCTTGCTTTGGGCTAAGTTATATATATTTAAAGCAGGAATCACCATAGAAAAAAAAGTCTTTGTAATGGTTAATGGGTCACTAAGTTCCACTACTTTTTTCTTTCAATATTGAACTTGTGGCCTTTACAGGTGACTGCCTCAGTAGCATTTGTTTTTCACTTCCTTTTTGGAGAAGAAAAACAGTTTATTCTGCCTCTAGAGAGTGTTAGAATCTGCTCAGGTTGGCATATTTTTTGAGATGAGGGATAATATAATTTTTCTTTCAACTTTCTATTAATCCAAAGACTAGTTGAGAAAATAGATTTTGTTCCACGTTCTTCGTCCAGGAAAAAGTCTTGAGTCATATCAAAAGGCAAAGCTGGAAGAAAGCGTACTGAATATTCTGCAGCTTCTTTAGAGCCAGCTCACCATCTGCTGCTCTATTAGGTTTTGGTAATAAAAACAATTCACTAAGAGTAGTAAGAGTCTTACACTCATCCTTATCTATTTTTAAAACCAATACCATCGTGCACTGAGTGAAGTATGCCGTTGCTGTAGAGCTGTTTAACATAATACTTTAATTGATTATGATTAAAACTGAATTTTGCTTCCAAATGCTGGGTGAAAATTGCCTAGAGCAGCATCATTTTCCAAGTTAACAGTAATTAACACATTGAATTAGCGCCTTGGACAATGCAGAGTGAGCACCTCCCTTTTCCTCCAAGCACAATTGTTGTCTTAATGTTTTATGTAATGAGCACTTTTGTTTCCAAAAAAGTATAAAGGTATATTTCAAACATCTTTCACCCAGCAGTTTGATATCTAAAGTAGACTTCTTCATCTTAAAAAGGCCAATTTTGATTCCAAATCGCAGAGTATGCACTTAATTATAGACTGAATTAATACCATTTGTGACACTTTTATTGCTTTCATAATTGTTATAAACAAAAAAAATTATTTTTAATCACTTTTACAGAAACAATCACAAGATTCTACATTCCTTTTGCACAAAACACAAAACTGAAATCTGTGGATGCTGGGCAGCACAACGATGATTCTTAGCTTGTGATGTCTGTTGTTTTGCCATATGTGGTTTGAAGAGGACATGGCCCTTGCTCTGGTCCTTCTGCTTCTCTGGCTAGCTCTCCCTTTGTGAGATGAGGGGGTAGTGGAGTTGACAGGGTTTCTGCAGGACTGAAGCCAATGGGAGCACCAAAAGAGCACACATGAAATATACACCCTTGTTTTGGTTTTTTCATATTTCCAGCTTGGAAAAGGACATTTTAATATACTCTTAGACCTCTTCTCAGGCATACAAATTATAAATGAACATACCCTAAAACAAAAGTCTGACCTTTTTTTTTTAAGGGAGGGAGCATACTTGGAGACAGAAAAGGGGAAAGGATATAATGTTAGTCTAAAACATATCTTTGACCACTACAATTGGACCCTTCTGCTTTAGTGATGCCAAATGCCTCTGCACCTCACCACAAAAGTGTTTCCCTGGCTGATCCTCAGGCAACACTGAGCTTTCCTCAACCATACCAGAGAATTCAAGTTCTCCCAGCACACCTTTCAATCTGTCAATCATACTAAGTACTTTAACAATCTAGGGTAAAAAATCATATATTCCTGAATGTTCAGGGGAAGAAAGCATATGTTTGTTTCTCAAAGCACATTGCTCAATTTAACACATGCATTTCTCAATATAAGTAGAGGTGTATCTGGCCAAAAACCTTAGCAGCTCTTTGAAAATTTGCCTCTAATGTGAATAACCATAAAGTGTATTAAAGGGCAGGCAAAAATTCTTCTACTGCACAAGCAATTGTAAAAATAAAATGTCTCCCACAACTGCCAGTGCATTAGCCTGAAAGATTACTACAACACACGTGCTCACAAATGCTGCACAGTCTAAACTTGGCTGGCTACAGCAAACCACAGTAACTCTTTCCAATAAATATTTCAAAGTTGCTGGCCTTAAAGGTTATTCTTACTCTTGGCAAATGATCCACATAACAGAATGCCATGAACACACCAGGTCTCTGCTTGTGAGCAGCCATGGTTCTGCTTTCTGTGCTGCCTGTGTGCAACTCCCAGCGTGGCATTTCTTCCTGCTCTGGGCAGTGCCTGTAAAACTGTTCCCCCAGTTCTGTGTTTTCCAAGACATATTGTTGCTACTGTGCTCATGTTCTCCACAATCCAAAGTCATGAATGCTGGTGTAGTAAGAAAAAATTGTACATTCCCTCACATCATTTTAAAGTTCACAAAGTGCCTGAGAGCACAATACACATTACACTTCGAGTGAGAAACTTCTGTTACTTCTTTGTACTTCAGCAAAACACATTTTGATTTGGTTTTTTTTGTTTGTTATTAAATTGGGAAAACTTGATGCAATTTGAGAGAGAAATACAAACAGCAGAACACTGCTGCATTTCTCCACTTTTGGCAGCTGATTGTTTCAGGGTCATCTAGGTCCTAAGCTTGAGTAATTAATAATATATTATCACAGCAGTTCAGCAGTGTTCCTCTGCATTCCTTGAAAAGTTTCTGAATGGATTTTCACTGTATATTTTGGTTTTATATTGTTCCTTTAATTTCTTCAAGTGACCATCATTACCAGCAGATTTTGCCCTTAGAAAGAGCATTTAAGGCAATCATTGCAGCACTTAGCCTGCAGATTTTTGTTTTGAATGCTAGTTGCAAGTATATCTGTTTGAATTCTTGTCATCTTAGCCTGTTACTTTTTAAATGTATCTTTTCTGAATTGATTTCAACTCCTGTGAACCATCTCCTGCTAATAGTCACCACCACAGATACTACCTAAAAGAGTTGTTTAGTTTATTGTTTGTAAATTATTCTCATTGTGCACATTATTATATAGATAGAATAAATTTGATATACAGCATGTAAAAATCTGTTATTAGTGATATAGAAGTGCTAATTTAACATTTTTTTCCCTCGGGTGACCATCTTCTTCACAAATGGAGAAATAACAGACAATACCAAATAATGAGCATCTATCCCATTTCTAGAGGAGTGAAGGAGTAGATGAAAACTATACTACTAAAAAATATGTTTACCTTTCATGAATCATAAAGTGGCTCTTGATTAGCCAGCCCATCAATTCCTAACAACTGATGAACAATCAATCATGATCTGCCATAATGTCACCTAGTGAGATTCAGAATGAGGATTTATGAATCAGGATTTAATTGTCTTGCAGAATTTGTTACATTTTTGAGCAGCATAGAAGCCATTTCACATAAGTCAAAATACATGTAGCTATGTCATGAATGATTTTCATTTTCTGTATGTGCTTGATTAATGTGAAAATATGTCTCCTTTTTAGAGTTCTTCAGGTAGTTCCAAGGTACACTTAAAGTTCATTATCTCTTACCTTGCCTAACTTAAGATAGAAAACTTATCCATTTTGTCATTTCTCTGGTAAAGGAAACTGAAAGCACAAGTTTTGCAAGCACTGCCTGTGCTCTTGGTTGTAATGCTGAGCTTCAGAATGGCAATGCACAGAGCTCTCAGGGGACAGCCAGGATTTTACTTATAAGTATTTAATTTCAATCTCCATTTTTGTTTCTGTGGTCCTAAAGGAAGGGAACTACCCATATGTTCAAAGTTTTACACATAAAGAAGCATTTACAGAACTGGAGCTTTTTCATAACTCTGCTGTATAAGGTTTGTAATAAGCTCAAACTATGTAATTCAGGACATTCCTGGTTTCATATTCCATTTCTGTTGCTCTTTTTTTCACCTGTGTATGTTTGTTTGTTTTTTAAATCCTGTTGCATTATATTGGTCAAGAAATATTGAATTTTAATTCAAGGGGATTAAAAATACGTTTTCCCAACATAGCATCATTAAATTCATGTTAAAATTTCACAGAAAAGAACTGTGATATCTACCTCAAGAATGCACAAAATAGGTAATCAAAATTATATTTTTTCACTGACAACCACACAGAGCATTAAATTAAATGTTATGTATGTAATTAATTACTATTTAATTAACTGAATGAAACTCCCTGATGAGATCATGGCTCCATTTAGCCTGTTGCTACACTGAAAGAAACTCCAGGGTTTTCAATCCTCAGAAATTTTTCAGTTAGTTAATGATTGTCTAGATTCATTATCCTGAAAATTAAAATCATAGAACTTTTTTCTGTGCACCTGACAGATGCAGGATAGAAATCTTCTTCACTATGGAAAGAAAAAAGAAATCCATTTGTGAACTTATATTGGCTAAAATAAATAATTAAGCACTGACATTAATTCACTTTGAAAAATATCCTCTGAAATCGTTTAGAAAAGACAATTATAATTATAATTTAAGTTCATTAAAATGAAAACTTGGATTTTAGAAAATATTTTTCATGTATAGGTTGTGGTATATTTTACAAAAAGAGGCAGAAATAATTGTTCTATTTTACAGAGAAAGCTGAGGCTGAGAGGAAGGAAGTAATCTAAGAGATAAAAGACTAGTCACTGGCAAGACCAAAAAGAATAGATACTTGAGTCAATGCCCTATTCACAAAATCACATTAATTCATATTTTTCTTAGAGAATTATGACTATGTAGTCACATGGCTTTTCCTGGCTTTATTTAGATAGCAATTCAGAACACACATGAGTATGTGCTAGGGTAGTTTGATATATTTAATACTTCTCCATGAAAATGGAAGACTGATATATCAGGGCAAAAAGGTGCACACTGCCAGTTCTGCAAGGATCTCTTCTCATTTAAATTGGAATCTATGTTTTCAAACTAGAAAAATGCCTGAGCACCCACCCCATGGTCTTTGTGTGGCTGCAAGTCTTAGCTGAGCCAGTCACTCCAGTTTGTAGTAGGACAGGATGAATTAGCATTGGTCTTTTTGCTCCTGGCCTTTTTTCCTAGTGATATTCAAAAATTCTGGGTAATCCAGTGTCCTGGGGTGACTTTATGATGCCTGTATCCCCAATCGTGTGTTCTGTTTATGTTACATATTAAGTTCTGCACTTTTAAGACTGGTTCTGAGAGCGAAGAGGAGAAAGTAAAAGTGTGCAGTTTTGTTTTCAGAAGCAGCTCTCACTCCCCCACAGCTCTCTCTGGACTGTGTTGTCTGCAGCACGGACAGACAGCGGGACAGAGCTCTCCTTTGCTTTTAGTTAGTTTTTAGCTAGCTGGGGCAGGGAAGTTCCCTGGACTGTGGTTTTTTTTTCCCTTGGATCTGTTCAAACCTGCTCTGGACTGAAAACCCAGCACACCCCAGGAGCTCACGCCTGTGCCCCACCAGGGCCTGGGCCCCGGCACTCTCCGGTGCCTGAGAGACTGAGAAGGGACTGAGCGAGCCAAGCTGCACCTCACAGCAAGGACTTTCCTGGATTTGCCATCTCTTTGAACAGCAAGAGGTTGCATTGTTTAATATTAGTCCATTTTCATGCTTGTGGATATTTTGCTTCTTAAATAAACAGCTTTTTCCACTTTCCTTCAAGGAAATCTTTTTCCCGAATCAGCTGGGGGAGGGGCAGATTGAATCTGTTTTTTTTCCTAGAGAGACCCCAGTTTGGAGGTTTCCTCTCAAATTTGTCCTAAATCAGGGTATCCAGGGAGGACTGATATTCAATAGCCACTGTGGCAAGGCTTCTGAGATAGCAAAAAGAGTTCGGTGCCCTCTAGATACTGTGTGTAGGCAGTGACAGGCATACCTAAATGCTCTGCATGTGGCTTCTTCTTCATGAGAACCAAGTGTGACCTAATATAGTGTATTGTTTTCCATATAGTGTCCCAAAAAAGCATAAGATCTTGTGTCAGAGTAAAGAAATGAATGCGTTACTACTGAATTTTCACATTTCTTGACTTCTGCAGGCAACATCTAGTGATTTGAATCCCAAAACATTTAGTCATCTTATTTGCATGTCACTGTTTTATCTTTTTGAGACACCTTAGAGAAAATATGTACAATATCTTATACTTTAAAAGTATACATATTAGTTATCCCCATACTTTCAAAATGAATCATAGAATTATTGAACAGTTTGGGGTGCAAGAGATCTTAGAAATCATCTAGTTTCAACCCCTACTGACATGGACAGAGACATCCTCTACTATCCCAGGTTGCTCTAGTCCAACCTTATTGCTAGTAGACACTAAATAGGAGAGTGGATTCAATATCACAACAGTAAAGTTTTTTCCAGTGAGGCAGAAAAGCCTTTATTTGGGGATTTTTTTACCCTTTTTATGAAGTGTTCCAATACAGGTCAACATGATTGGCCAAAAGAATTCCTTCTCTAGTCCCATTAGTGGAACAAGAGATAGACCACATTCAGAACAGCTGTGTAACATTGTTTTGAGAGCCAAAACCTATTTACAAAAACAGTCCTTGAAAGAGAAGTTTCCTTGGGAACAGAACAGCCACTGACACTCTGAAAAACTCTCTCAGGCTCAGAAAATCATGTCCACACAACCTGGACTTGAAAAATTCCAGGGATGGGGCATCCACAACTTCTATGGGAAAAGTGTGCCAGGGCCACCCGTACAGAGAGGATTTCTTACTTCTAATCAAAACCTTCTTTCTTTCAGTTTGAAGCCATTCTGCCTTGTCCTATGTCCTTGTGAGAAGTCCCACTCCAGCACTCTTGCACCCTTTTAGGTATTGAAAGGCATTCTAAGGTCTCCCCAGAGTCATCTTTCTTGAGTCTGAACAACCACAACCCCCTCAGCTTGTTTCCATAGGAGAGGGATCCATCTATCTGGACTTAGTCCAACAGGTACATGTTTGTAAGCAAAGAAAAAAAAGATAGTATAGAATATTAACAAGCTGAGGATGATTTTCTGCGTTATTCCATGAGCCATTCCCTTCTTCCAGTCCTCTCCCCATCAGTCCCTTTCCATAGGTACTTTCCTCCCCATGCTTGGACCCATAAGTAGTACTAAGGCACTCTTATTCCTATCTTTAGGATACTTTTTCTGATTCATGAGAACTGACATAAGTGGTTGTCAAGCTGATCTGCCCTTTTATGGTGAACAATAACATGAGGCCAATCTTTAATAGCCTGTAAAGTTATGTAGACTGCACTCACTGTCTATCTTACAGATCTTTTCTTGCTTATAGAAAAGGTAATGTAGATGAATGTGGTTCTGGCTGGTAAACTTGCAAACGAAAATGCAAACCTTACACATCTACTGATGACTGAGTTCAAGCAGGTAATACCTTCAGAATCCCAAATCTTTTTTATAAGCTTTTGCTGCAGTTACTAGGCAGAGACATGCACATACTTTGCTAAAAATAAAGTTTTGGATCAAAGATCTCTTATAGTGTTTTCTAACTATTTTGTGGAGCCTTTTGTATGATTAATGATATGAATGGATATTAATTGTGCTAGTGACCTTTTCTAATACACTAGTCATGCAAAAGAGATTTAAATTCCTAGAGAATGAGTCAATGATAGCTCCCACAGACAGTCTGAAGCAGGGAAGTCAGGGAGAACCACAGAAATTTTGCCTTCTATTTAAATTTTATTTTACCATCCAAAAGCAACCTCACAAAAAAGTGTGAAATGTTACTCACATTCTCTACCCTCTTTATTCTCACAAAGCACTTGTGTTCCTCTGACTAATTCCGAGAGCATGCTTACGAGAGAATTAACAATTTCAAATGACTGCATTGCATACTGCTACCATGCCCACTAGCAAACTTGGGCTAATCACCTATTAATATAGCTGTGAGGTATTTTGTGTTCAGCACTTCTCCAAACACATGCATGCTTAGAACACGCACTGCCAGTTCAAAGCTAGCACAAATTTGTCTACAAAATCCTTAAGCACCCATTTGATGTCAGCATATATCCATGTAAAGCTGCACGGGTTTTTAAAGTCTTATCTGGATTCTCAGATTATGCACATCTACCTGAGGAACAGGAATGATTTCTTTTAATGAATAGATGTAGTTACCACTAATAGGCTCAGAAATTGTTTCCTTTTCAGTGTGGTTCTTTCAGATCGTCGTGGCAAAAGCTGTAACTTCAAATAATAAGCACACTTCCATGTCTGTGAACAAATTTGCTGCAAAAAGATATATTTATGCACCAGTTCTCCTGTGTGTTCCCAGAAGACAGATCCTTGTGCCCTTGTTTGAGTTCTGTAGCTATTGCCTAAGTTTGTCGAGTTACTCACCGTGAATAATTTCCTGATTGCAAAATGTTACAAAAGGCAACTGTAAAAGAAAAAGAAGCTATACCAGGGTAGAATACATCTAATCACAGAGACCTGCCATATACCAACAGCTTGCCACATAGTTTTCATAAAATTTAATTTGATTGCAACACAATACGAACAGGTTATGTCCCATGGAATCTGCACCGCAAAACCTTAAAACAGTATATGTTTTAATTTTATCTTATCTCTGGTGGTTATGACATATTTCACCTGAGACATCTTGCAAGTGATGAGATAATGTGTGGGCTGGATGTGACTTTGGTAAAGCTACATATCTGACAACAACAAATGTACATCTTTAGTTAAATTAAGTTGTTGGCCTGTCATTCATCACACTGATTCTAGTCTTTCAGTTAAAAGTTGTGTCTGTCCTTTCAGGGGGAATTTAAGAAAGAAATGCCTTTCATACTAGAGTTTCTCCTAACAGCATTTATTTGGCTATACTGAAACCCTGAGATTAACACATTCATTTTAGGTGGGTTTTTGTGTTTCTGTTATAAATACCCACTGAATATCTTATGATGTACAGTGTTACTTACAAGTAAATTTTATTATGGGACAAGGAAAATGCCTCTCTGTAACTGATAAACTAATTATGGTAAACTGCTGAGTCAAATACAATGCAGACTGCATTGATTATCAATTAGTAATTACATCTTTTCTCACTTTATTATATAGCATGAACGTCAAAGTACCTTAAATGTTTCATCAACTGAAATGGAAAAGATGTGAGCTACCTAATGAATACACGTTTTTTTAGCTGCATCAATTTATTTAGTTGTAGGAATGTGCTTCTTCGGAAGCTATTGCTGTAGTGCATCCATTTGGAAATCAGCATGTTATAAATAAAGCCAGTTATTAGGAAAATTAATATTAAGTGAAGCTTTCCTCCCTTTTCTTCTTCCACTAAAAATAAAAATGATTTGAAAAGTAAATAGAAGCTTTTTATGCATGGGAAAATAAATATAAACACCCCCCTCAACTATTTTAAAGACTTACTATTATGTTTTCTAGTTTCAAATAATTAATTACTTTAAATCTGCAACTCAATGTTTAAGTGTGTGAGGACATTTTTTATCACTTGAGAATCTCATGATTTTATTTTTATTTATTAAGACTTCTTTCTTTCTAGCAAACCAGCAACTAAATTAATTTTATAGGTCTAGGTTTACTGTGGAGGGGAATCATACATGATTCTGCAAGAGAAGTTTTGTCTATGAGTGTCTAATGTGCTTTCATTCTGAGAAATCTGTGTTTTCTAGCAATTTGCTTGTCAGCATTGCACCATATTCAGATGAAAGGAGTATTTACAAATATATTTAAGGGACTCAATCTATTAATAAATCTTATTTATTTTGGAGGAACAATGAAACCAGAAGGCTTTTGTTTGTGTCCAAGCTGTGCTAGAATGGATGGAGGGGCAGGATGAGGCTGTTTTGCTTTGGAGAGAGAAGGAGTCTTAAAGATTATATATTGTTACTTTGCTACTGCCTTGTTCTTCAGCTCTCCTAAGTATAAGTGGAGATGCTAGGGAAGACAAAAAGAGGGGATTTTTTTTCAGACAGCTCTTTACATTCAGAGATCTAGATGGAGTTCTTAAGAGCTCCTTCTCTTAAGCACCTATGTCCTATGATTTAATTGTTTTCCTCTGATGCTGTACATCTGTATAAGGATGGCAGATGTCTGTTCTGTGTACCCTCTTGTACATATGTACAGCCATCATTTCTGCTTTCAGTATTCAGTGAATTCACATATTATGGGCCAAAAATTGTCCAGCATGACTGCTGAAACCAATGCATACCTGTGCTCTCTGCACTAAACAGCTGTGATACTTATAACCCTATTTTGATATGAGGCAGCCAAGAGGGAAGCCAGACCTTAGAAAGATACATGAAAGAACAAACAGCTAAAAATTATAATCTGATACATTGTAAATAAAAATCAGTGGCAAATCTTTTCTGTATTAAAATGAAATTAAATTTGTTAATGTTCCTCCTAGAGTTTTCTAGGAGATGCTTACTTTTGGAAATGTGTCAGTGATGTTCCTCTGCAAATAACTCTTGCATATTTTACTGAATCCAACTTTCTTTTGTGCTCCTTTAATATCCTCTCCACCCAGTTAAAGAGCAGACAACTTCTTACATGTGATGAGAGATTCTGGACCTGAGGTCGTCTAAATTCAGGACCTGGTCTGTGACATTAGGAAGCCTGGGCCTCCTCCATGTAAGAGCAATTATACAGAAAGGTGGTTGTAAACTCAGCCTACAAAATCACAAAGTCACAGAATGTTGTTTTGGAAAAGACTGCTGTAAATCATCTAGGTCAGCTCATTCCACAGCAGAAACTTGTTCAGTTGGATTTTAATATCTCCAGCACTGAAGACTCCATGATCTTCCTGAGAAACCTGTTATAGTCTTTGACCACTCTTACAGTAATCAGGTTTTTATTTCATTGTAAATTACATTTCCTGTGTTTTTATTTCTTTCCATTGCCTCTTTTCTCATGCATGGTATCCTAGTTTAGGGCAAATTTGGGAGGAAACCTCTGATGGGGTCCGTCTAGAAAGCAAATTCAAGCAGCCCCTCCCACCACCAGTTTGGAAGACATAAATCTCCTTTGAGAAAAGTGAAAAAAACCTGTTTATTTAACAAGCTAAGTACTCCCAAACATGGAGTTTAACATATTAAACAATGTTTGTTGTTCTGAAGAGATGACAGATACAGAATCCTTTCCATGGGGTGTAGCTCGGCTTGCTCAGTCTCTTATCAATCCCTCCTGCACTGGAAAATGCTGTGCTCTGGGCCCCTGTGGACCAGAGGTGTGAGCTCCCAGTGCTTTTCTGGGTTTTCAGTCCAAAGCAAGGCTGATTAGTTCCAAGAAAAAGAAAAGCCACAGCCTGGGGAACTTTTCTACCTCAGAGAGCTAAAAAAAAACCTAACTAAAAGAAAAGGAGAGCTCTGTCCTGCTCCCTGTCCATGCTGCAGACAACGCACACTGAGAGAGAGAATGCTGAGCTCTTATCTCAGTGTTTTTGAATACAGCCAGCTCAGACATTCCATCACTTCTCCCCCACTTCGCTCTTATATCTAGTTTTAAAAGCTCAGAACTCAATATCCAGCATAAGCAGAACAGACAACTGGGGATACAAGCATCATAAAGTTGCCTTATGATACATGGGAATTATCAAGAAATATCTGGCTCCATCTCTTCTCCCCTCCCTACCACCCAGAACTTAATCTATTGATGAGATATCCAACTTAACCTCTGTCAGCTTTCCCCATGTGACAGATGCTTCAATCCCTCAGCCATGTCTGTGGCCCTTCACTGGATTTGCACCAGTTATGCCCACATCTCTTTTGTATTGAGGAGCCCAGAACTGGAGCCAGCACTCCTGTTGTGTCCTGTTAGTGCTGAGCAGCAGGAAGGAATCACCTCCTCTGACCTGCTGGCAACACTCTTTGTAATGCAAACAGCCTTAGAAGGAATATAACATTTTAGACAACTCATAAAAAGTATTTTACAAAGCTAAAAAGGAAAATTTGTAAAACTACAGGCTATTCATACAAATAAATTTTATGGGTTTTATTCTCTTATCCTACAAGTGCTCGTCTTACACATTTCCCCATGCCTTCTTTTTTAAAGAGAAAGATTATGTTTCTGTGTTTTTGTAGCCCAGTTGTTGGTACTGATAGATTTAGAAGATTTTATTACCAGGTAGAGGTATCCAAGTATGTGTAATCTCTTAAACAAGCCCTGTTTTTTGACTGACACATGTCACAAAATACTACGCTTTTTTCTCCTTACCTCTAGAAGAGACACCCTCCCATTTCATAATGCTCTGCAAGTCATCATTTGGTTTCCTCATGAAATCCCAATGAGTTAGTTTTTACTTATTGGCTCAACTATTTGAAACTCAATTTATTTTGGCAGTTTCTGATCACAGGCTGGTATTGCTATGATGCAAAGTATAAAGCTGAGGCCACAACAAGAGAAAATGGCTGACCAAATCAGATGAGATTCTGTTTCTGCTTAAATCAGTAACAAATTATGACTGACTTTGTGAGGATAGGATCTCCCCTGAAGTAATTTTTCCATGTTCACCTTCCTAAATCTCTCCTTAAATTTCTGAAGAATTGGAAATTTAGCATGAGACATATAAAGGAGCAAATTGTTGGATGTGGATTACACTTCAACCACAAAAGTCCTCTAAAAGAGATATGAACTGTGGGCACAGTACTCATGCAGTTAACTCCAAAATCAGAGAAATGAAGGGGTTTTTATCTTTCTTTTTTCTTTCTTTTCTCATATCTGACTTCTTTGAATGCAATGGGCAGTATTGATAGCTCCCCAGAAGCTATGTGGCAGGGTGTGGCTGAAAATTCAAACGTGAATATAAATTAATCAAACAGATGCAAGTATGTTTTCCAAGGTCTGGCAAGACGAGAGATAATTAAAATTGGATTTAGGAGGTAAAGAAATCTTTAGCAGCAAAAATTTAGTTTAAAAATCCTTAAAAGTGTTCTGCCAAATGTTAGAATAATTCTCTCTTAAATAAAGGTTTATTTGCATTCCTTCATTGACTGTTGTAAATTCCAGATGCTGCCAAAGCTTTGAATGTTTGATTGATTAAATTGATTATTTTGTTTGATTATAGAAAACTGTATTCTATATAAATTACATGATGGAAACACAAACTGTATTAGTGAGACACTGGTAGGTTAAATCTTCTCACATCTTAGACTTCTTTCAAGAAATTTTTTGAGACTTCAAAAATATACCTGCTTTAGCATACACAGCAAAACTGCAATATTTTAGCAGCTTGTTCCAATATATAAATAAACTGGAATAACTATAGATTTCTTACAGGCCCTTTGGTCATAATCCTGCTCTTCCTAAATACAGAGACTACTAAGTGCATGTGACCTGTCTCATCTTCCTCACTACTTTGCAAACAAAAGCCTCTGCTTTCCAAATCCTATCATCCTTAAGTGGCAACATCTCCTGATCAAAGACTGTTTACTTGTAGCCAAAGCATTTCTGTTTTCCATTATCTTAGTTGGCTTTTTCCACTTAATATTCCGAGCTGTTGGTAGTAAGCAGACTTTTTAGGTAGAATATTAACAATAAAAAGAACTGAAAATAACATTTTCTATTGAATAATTTGGATTGTCTCCTACTGAATAATTTTGATTAAACACTTCCTTCAAACTTACTTACAGCAGAATTTTAGATATAGACCTAACATTTTCCTTTATTAAATCTTCTCATAAACTAATTCTGTTTCATTTTGGTTGTTTTTTTAGTGTTGGATTGTTAATTTATTTACAATATTTAGAAGCAAAAATGAAAACCACAGAGAGCAGTTTCAGGTGGAATTACATTAATATTGAAAACTCCCATATTAATTTCTTAGCCTTTCTGTAGTTTCCAGTGTGTTTTTTGAAATGTGGCAGGGAATTAATCTTGCAATCTGCTGAATTTGATTTCCCAGTGGAAATTAACCCGGAATGGTCAAGGCTATGAGCTATGTAAAATTATCCTTTGCACATGGGAATGCTCAGGGCTGGTTCTGTGTGAAGGCAAAGTAATCATTTGGCAGTGGCAGCAGATAGCTGAGGAAAACAAAATGCTCAGAGCTCTGGAAAGCTAGGCTAACCATGGTACCCCTTTGGAAAGAAAAAGATTCCCCCACAAATATAATTTGCCATCTTCACTTTTCCGTTCCCAAAGGAAGAGTAAATCCTGCTCTGCACCTCTTTCTTACTCTCCCTCCTGTGTAGCTGGGCTGTATTCCTTCATGTCTTATAGCTGAGCACCAGGTGCTATCAAGTAAGACAAATTTTAGCCATTTCTCATTAAAACACACTTTTCTGAATAACTGTGGTTGGCTTTCCTATTTTTACCTCTACACATTATTCTCTTAGTAATGGAAAAGGGAAAAGGATCTGTCAGTCCAGCTACTAGAATAGCAAAGAGTTCTGGATGCCTGTGGCAAAAAGTTGTGCCAGACTGAAGCTGACTTTTAACCACTATTGTTCACTCTATTCTAGCAATACCCAGGGGAGCTAAAAATTGTGTTTCAGACCTTGGTTACAGCTTGTATATTGGGGTTCTGCTGTTTTTCCTGCAGTTCATCATTGACTTGCAGTAGAAAAAGGAAATTCTTTGCATTTACAAGGTTAGTATCTATTGTAGTTTAATAGTAGTAATAGTACTAACTGAACAGGAGGGCTTGTCTAAATAACTCTACTACTCACATAATATACAGACATTATCTTGGGGTTATGTCAATTTAAAGACAGTCTGTTTACTAAGTACCATAGCATGCTGTATCTTTAAAATTAGACAAAATGTATGTACATAAAGTGTGCCTTTAGTTATTATCAGCAAATAAACCTTTAGTAATGACTTTTCAGATCTATTGGTTTAGTGCTGGTAGCAATTCTCTGTGGAAATGACTTCAGCCCATTAAGCAAGCCTGCTTCTGCTCCTGTGGTTGTTAATTTGACGGCACTGTGTCACATTAAGTAGAACAAACATGTTTTCACCCACTCAGCCATCCAGAACGGACATGGCTGTTACTCTAACAACTGGATATTGATTGGAAGCATTCACCCTTTCTGACCTAGGGCTGGTACATGAAAACAGAGCCAGGACTGATTAGGAAATTGTATGTGTTTGTGCACATGTGTACTGTGTTAATGGTCCACATAAATTCCAGGCCTTTTGCATTCATGTCATGTTAACGCTCTGAGCATAAGAGCTGTCACTCATTTCCTGCAGAAGCCGTGAAGCCTTGTTTGTCTTTAATTATTTATTTGTCTGCATCCTTGTACCCATCTGGTCAGACCATGTTTCAGGGTCCACTGCCCCATATTGAAAAATTTGTTTATTAGCTGTAGCTCTAAAACTGTCTCAGGAAATGATTAAGTTGAAGAACTGGTGGGATTTGCTTCTGGTTTTGAGCTCATGTATGGCATAATTCAGTAGATAGTAGTGAGCTACTTTTGTATATTCATGATACAGAGAATGTCATTAGGTGGGCATTTCTGTAGACAACCAAGAAACAGAGCAACTAAACAGGACAAAAAAAAAAGAATAAAAAAGAAAAAAGAGGGATTTTTCATCTATTAATGAAAGCAGGCTACCTCGCAACATAAATGTTTGATATAGTGCACTTTCTTCCTACAAATTTTCCTCTATTGCTTACATTTAGTACACTTGGATGTGTACATGGTCTAATCTGCAGCATACAGTGGAGGAAATGGGATGAATTGCTCCAATATTGCATGCTGGTCAGCTGTGATGAGCTAGTGTGGAAGGAATACTCTATTTGCCTTGCCACCAGGAGAATTATGAGCCTACAGGTAATTCTTCTGGGTTCAGTGAAGTCATGTGCTCTTACCTCCGGCAGACCTTCCTCAATTAAGGCAGGAGTTCTTGACAATTTATTTTTCTTTTATATCCTTCTCAATTTTTTTTCCCCTCCCTCTCAAATATTAAGGTCTTCACCAACTGTATTCTATGACTCAGTAGAATTATGCTACATCTTCTCAGCTTTACTGTTTCTAGAAATAGTACCAAGAGCTGATAATAAATTTTTACTTATGAAGGTAACTATCATGCATTGTCTTATAGTCAAAGGTAAAGTTGGGCCACTCAAAGTGAGAAATTACATGTTTAGATGCATTTAACATGGTGATAGAGGAGTGATCATAAGGGCTAGATACCTCTCTTATGTTTTCCACAAAGTAAAATATGCAACATATGTAATATATACTTTCCACTATTGTATGAGGATCTTTTTATAGCACTACAATAAATATTTATTAAAAATACATTTTTAATATAACATCTTATAAAAGACTTTAGTTTAAAAAAATATAGATTTTTAAAAACTTATATACTATATTTCCAATGTAAGATACTTAGGAAAAAATAATAACATTATGAAAAAAATCTGAAAATGAAAATATTTTTTAAATTATTGGTTTCAAGATATAGCAAACAGAAACTAAAATTGCATTGCTCTTGCATTTCTTTCCTTCATAAAGCAGGAACAAGCAATACAACAAAGAAGAAAACAACATTGAAGTTCATCTGAAAATATAAAAAAAATTTATGGTCATGATTCAATAACATAAAATAGAAATATATAACAGTGCTAAAATTCAAGAAAAATTTGGAATAGAAAATGACATAGCTAAGTAATAAATGAGAGGTCCTAAGCAGCAAAAGATAATATTCACCAAAAAAATCATGCTATGCATAGAAACATTTCTTTCTACAGTTTTAGTGAAACACTTCTACAATGAAAGAACTTATTAAAAATTATCGGATTTATGGAAACAATTCTTCCAAAGGATCTGTTTTGATATTGAAAATGCTTTTATTTTCCCACCTTGTTATATTTTCAAGCACCTGGAACAATTACAGGAAATATTGTTTGAAAACCTTTCAAGTAGAATATGTGGGGTAATGAAACAATGTTAGTTTTCTATAGTTCATAATTTTTGAAGCAAGCAATCTCAGAAATATATTTGATACTCTGTGGAGTATATTTGATACTCTGTGGATATATTTGATACATTGTGGAGATCATTGGAATTCAGCTGTGTGGACATGATGATGATCTGTCATTCTGGCATGACCACATTTGAAGGGAATTAAAGATTCATGGAAGCTCTGCAGAGGGATGTAAAACTGGAAGAACATCAGAATACACAATTAGTCACAGAGGATAATTCTGCTGTGATTTTAAAGTGATCAATGCATTGCTTTTTCATATTATTAAACCATAACTTATTTTATATTATTACCCCAGGAAATCAGACTCTTCATTACAGAAGAGTAGTGCTGCAAGATATTATATAAATGTAATGTCTTGGTTTGAAAAGACAGGTATTTGCTAAGGAAGGCAGATACTTTCATTGAAACAGAAAAACATAAACCCTACCCCGCCCCCCTCACCCTTCCAAATCATTACAGTCTTGAAATCAAGGAGGTCTCAGGCAAAAATATGGGAATAGGAATAACAGTTCTTTATTAGGAAAATTAAAATATAAATGCTGTAGTACCAAAAAAAAACCCCAAAACACTGACAGAGCCAGAAAACAACCTGACACCATGTTGGTCAGGGTATTGGTTGCAGTCCAATTCAATGCAACCAATACAGTCCAATTCAATGGTGGCTCGTTGACTGTCAAGCCCTCCTTGACTGACAGATGTGGTTCTCTTGATTCAGTGATCCTGTAGAAGGGTGTAGTTTTCCTCTGAAGGTCCAGTGGTGGTGTAGATGGGTCCAGTATTCCTCTGGGAATCCAGTGGAGAAAGGGTCCCTGTAGTGTTCCAAGCCTCTGCTTATATTCAGGTATGAATGCTTGGCTCCTCCCCCTGGGTAGAGCCTCTCACAATGAGATGATGAAATATTATCAGTCATGCAGTGAGACTCAATGGCCCATTAACAGAAGATATCCCCCTGGAGGGAGGATGGGTTGTGGAAGAGATAAAAAACACTGCCACACCTGATTTTAACAGATGGAAATAGAATACACACTTTTGGTTACATCTTGCATTGCAATGCAAGACATGTAATCATGTATATAACAAAATCATCCAATACACTGTGATAAGCAACTAGTGTTCAATAGCAGCTAGTCAATATTACTCTTCTGATTCTGTTAAATGTTGAATTCTATGAATATTCCATTTGGAAATTTTAGAGATGTACTTTATAGAATTGAGCTTTATTGGCGCAAAGTCTTTCTAATACTTAACCTGGTTGATATAATCACATAATAGATAGTGTTGGAAGGGACCACAGTGGTTCATTCATCTGGTCCAACCTTTCTGCTCAAGTAGGGTCATCTGGGAGCACATGGCACAGGATTGCATCCCAGTGGTTCTTGAATATCTCCAGTGAGGGAGACTCCACAACCTTTTTAGTAATCTGTTCCATTGTATGGTCATCCACATCGTAAAGAAGTTCTTTGTCATATTCAAGTGTAACTTCCATGCATGAATTTCTGCCCATTGCCTCTCATCTCACTGCCCAGCACCACTGAGAGATGGAGCCTGGTCCATCCTCTGACACCTCCCTGCATTGACAGGTTCCCCTCTCGAGTCATCTCTTCTCGAGGCTGAACAGGCCAGCTCCCTCAGCCTTTGCTCCTAAGAGAGGTGTGGCATCCCATCATCATCTCTGTTACTGCCCACGGGACAGGACACAGCTCTCCAGCTGTGCCTCACCAGGGCTGAGTAAAGGGGCAGCATCACCAAACTCTACCTGCTGGCAATGGTCAGCACCCCAGGATACCATTGGCCTCCTTGGCCACAGGGCACTGCTGGCTCTTGGACAGTTTGTTATCCACTGGGATGCTTAGGTCCTTCTCCACAGAGCTGCTTTCCAGCAGGTCAGCCCTCAGCCTGTACTGGTACATGAGGTACAGGACCCTGTATTTCCCTTTGTTGAATTTCAGGCAGTTTTCTGCCCATCTCCCTGCCTGCCAACGTCCCTCTGAAGGGCTGCACATCTGTCTGGGGAATTGCCTACTCCTCCCAGCTTTATGTCACCAGGTGGAGTCACCTGTCCCCTTGTCCAAGTCACCGATGGAGAATTTAAACAGTACTGGACCCTTGAACCTTGGTATTGAACCTTGGAGGACACCGCCAGGTACACGCCTCCAACTAGATCCTGTGCCACTGATTACAAACCTCTGGATTCTGCTGTTCAGCCATTTCTCAGTCCACCTCAATGTCCTTTCATCCAGTCCACACTTTCTGAGCTTGCCCATGAGGATGTTGTGAGAGTCAGTGTCAAAAGCCTTGCTGAATTCAAGCTCCACAATATTCACTTAAAAACCAGAGGGTTCAACGAGCATAGAATACAGCATGACATGCAGCATTACCCATTCATCGCCATGAAAAAATACTGTATATTAGTAGAAATTAGTTGTATTTATTTTTACTTGCTCTCCAGGGACACAGCAGTAATAAATGACCCTTTGAAACTAAACTTTAAATAATTTTTAAATAATTTCTGCCATTTGCGTAGATTTCCTTGAGTTCAATCCATAGAGCAAAAACTATGTCCCAAATCAGTCATGTTATCCCTATTAATATAAGTATTTCCATTAATTTTATTGAATTTTATATTTTAGATGAGGTAAATAGGGAAGTATTATTACAATGTCACAATCTTCCTGAAAATATTTCGTGAAGATGGAGAGCATAAACTCAGTTGATATCATAAATCGTAAGTTACTCATTGTTTCTCTTGTATCTTTCTAGATGTACTGTAGTCAATCAATTGTCCTTTCCCTTCTTGTCTTCCCTTGCTCCTTCCTCCTTAAATCTACTTTTTTCACTTTTTATGCACAATGAAATGAAAACATATTTCTTAATAGTTTGTTTGCTTTTTATTTTTCTGAACAAGAGAAAGAATGAGATGAGAAGGGAGGCATTTGTTGTCCTTTTTGGATGTGATATGATGTTGCAGATTGACACAATCTTCAGATTTTATATACATTCTGACCCTATATGCCTTATCTTATTTGTGTAACAATTAACAGATAGAAGTTTTGAAAAAAGAGCTAAAATTTACTAGGAAGCCACGTGTTACTTCCCACATGAATGTGGGACTAGTTAGCATGATAAGGTTACCCAGGAAAATATGACAAAGATCACAACTGAACGTGGCCATCTCCTCAGTTTATATGCTGTTTACTGGATTACACTGCTTTTTCTTTGTTTAATGATATTTAATAGACCTCAACTACATTTATTGCATAGGTCTTCTTTATTCATTACGTATATGTAACATACCTTTGCAAGCTGGAGGATATAGTGTGTAAGTCACTAAGGGTTAAGGTTACTGTTTCAATATGTAATATAGTAATAGTGATTTTAGAAGCAATAATATCATTTTTGTCATACATTGATCATGGTTATTTTAAAACAAATATTAGAGCCAAGATGGAAATAAATTAGGTATGACACAGATACTTAACAAATGGAATAAATTAGAACTCAGTAACTTTTATCTTGATAGTTCATGTTGGCTCCAAATCAAGTTTTGAGAAGTATAGAAAAGATGATATTATTATGTCAACCCCACTGTAGTTGGTAGTCCCCAAATTTAAAGCCAAAGAAATCCATGCTTCAAAAACATGCACTGTGTGAGAGAAAATTGGCAGAAAAAGTAGTATTCTTTGCAGTTGTAAAGAAAATGATTGAAAAGAAGGTGATGGTGATATCATCATGTGGTAGAGTCAGATATCAAACTAGAGGTGTAATCCAATATGAACTGAGACTTCTGCAGATTGATGGGTACAATCCCTCTGCCCTCAAAGAAGGATCATTTTAGACTTGGCTTTTCTTACCATCAAGTTATGAATATCTCCAAGGATAGAGGTTTCACAGAATCCCTAAGCAATCTCTCTCAGTATTTAGCTACTTCCACGGTGAAACCAAACTTCATATGTGATGGCACTTACAACTTTTGCCTTTGTTTCACCAGTGTGTATCCCTAAGATTTCAATTCCATTCTCCTAAAAGCAGTGGAAGATAGCAATAGGATCCACCCTCAGGCATCTCCAAAAAATATTTCTTTGAGTACATCCCCTTTCTCCTGGAATATAACATGGGTTAGTTGCCTGCCCATGCAGCTGCCTCTCACTCACCTTGCTCAAGTGTGTTGATGTCTTTCTCATACAGAGAAACACGAAACTAAACACTAATCCTGACGACATGCCAAAAAGAGAAGTGGCATCCCCCTTGCTCAGTTTGTTGGGTACAGTGTAGCTGAGCCCAGTGTCATTGGCTTGTGCTGCTGGATGAGCATGCAGCTGATTTGTGTTCTGTTTGTTCCCCAGGACTCCCATCTCTCATTTTGCAAAGGTCCTTTCTAGCCAGTGGTGCCCAGCCTCTGTTGCCAGCAGCATAATTTAGGGTTGGCGTCAGATTCCTGTGCCCCTCTCGGAAGTGGCTTTGTCTTCCCAGGTATGTAAAATAGACAAAGAGGCTGATCCTGTGGCTTTAATTCATGTGTTCTTTACAACTGGTTCGAGCTATCAATGTTTTCATTATCAGAAGGGTCAAAGGGTGTGAAACTAATGTCTGGCTTCAGGGAAAATAAATTATTGTTGAGGATGCTATTTGAACTGGGCCCTGATTTTAACTGCTTTGTATCGGCTTGATTAAATCAACACTGGATGAGACTACCAATAACATAGGTGGGTTTGATTGAATTGCAGTTCTTCAGACAATTTTGAGATACCTTTTGAGTAACAAAACATTCTACTAATGTGTTCTACTTTTTATCCTGTGCTTCATTTTAGTTTCATCTGTGTAAAAGGAAAATATTTTTTCTATATCAAAATAAGAGAAACAAGCCTGCAAATTCATTAAATCTGGTTGAGTGACAAGAAAAAACAATTAAAAACTGGTATTAGATTAGTATTTTGATGATTTGGTATGGGTCTTTACCTACTTTTACAGTAGAACAATCTAAATTATTCTTCACTCATTGATTTTTGTGAAAAAAAGAAGAAATGTATGCTCTTTAGCAGAAAATGATCAGAATTTGATTTATTTTTGTTTCAGATGCGCTTTTTAATTTCCTTGTGTTTTCTTTTTAACTAGGATGTACACAGCCTTGTGTCTTTCTGTCAATGTTCTTCCTGATATTCTTAGAATAAATGTACAAAGGGTTTTTTTCCTGTATGCTAGAAACAGCAGTGTGACTAGAATAAGAGCAAATCTGCCACACTAAAATAATCTTGATAATGCTCAGGGATCCCAATAGACATTTTGGTTTTCTGTATCCTTTACTTGGAATGAATAGGAATAAAGATGTCTTTCTCATCAACCTGAATATATTTCCAATCTTATTCATCCTGCAAAGGAGATTAGAGCATCTAAATGTTATGCTGCTGCTTTTCCTTCAGTGAAGAGAAACAGTGGATAAAATAGATGTTTAAGTAAATTGTCTAATAGCAGTCAGCAATTAAATAGTGTTCAAATACATTACAGGTAGTACTTGTACCTCCTGCCAATTCTCACTGCACATGGTTTTGGATTTAGGGTTTCAGTACTTTCTTTAAAATGCCTGTATTGAGATAAAATGCACGACTTAATTTTGAAGCTGTACACAGCTTCACAGTGTAATCCAGTGTATTTATTGAAGCTAAATTTGTTCCAATAAATACTAGGGTTTTTTGAGTGGTCTTTGAAGTCAATAGAATTTCTGCCCTAACCCAAGACAGATTCAAGCATATCACCAAAATTAACTTTTAGAGAACTTGAAACTTAAATCTATGCTACTACAAGTATATATATTTCCCCCCTTTTTACACTGCAACATCATTGTTAGTGGTTTCTTGTAACAGCTGGGCCACTGGATTCATGATTACTGTGCTGGTTTGAACTTGGTTGGTATTGGAAAAGAAGGAAGTGAAACATCCCCGGAAATGTTTCTCCTGAGAGACTCTTGGGAGTTTCAGAGATAGCCAGTGTCTGTCCAGTTCTGAGAACTGACAGCTTTATAAGCCATTCAGAGTTGGGTTCCACCCCCGTGAATACCATTGTGAAGCCCAGGAAACTCTGAACTCTCTCTTTTCGGTTTCCGGCTTCTGAAGGTAGTGGGGGAGAGAAGACGCAGCCTCGTGCGTGCTGGCGGGGCCTGGCCGGGCCTGGGCCGGGCCGGG
>VWYI01015868.1:1818-28494 GCA_013399455.1 Anthoscopus minutus | reverse complement strand
AATAAAATAAATCAAATATAAAAATATTAAAATTTTCCTTTTCCAAATGCTGATTTCTGGAAAGAAGTTATTTAATTCATAGAAAATTCCTGGCCAATTCTTCTCAGGCTTTAGAAAACCTAATAATTTTGAGATTTGAACAGACTTGTCCTGAAAAATATAATAGGAATTACCTAGAATTTTATTTGTTCTTATAAAATTCTGATTTTAATGAATAGAGACAGAATTCGTTTATTTTTACAATTAGAGGAAGAGTCTGAATTTTTGACTGAGTATCCTTTCCTACTTCCCAGTATATTTTGTTTTCATTCATTGAGTATGTAGCATACAGATGCAGTTTTATATTCTTGCATAAGTTACTGTGTGACAAACTTTAAGTATCTCTTTGGAGTTTTGTTAAACATACGGGTCTGTTTTCAAAACCTGAACTTTGCAATAACTTTTCCCCATTTGTTTGGACAAATATCTAAGGTGGAATATCTTTTGTCTTCTGCCAGAGGTTTGGTATTTGCTTCACACCTTTCCTGGTTGAACTTGTGCATTTAAAGAAAAATCATACTGAGTGACAAATATAGAAGATGGATTACAGCTAATATACCCCATCCAGCTGAAAGCTTGTTTGCATGCTGTATTGCACCTTCTTTATTTTTAAAAACATTTTACTTCCAATTGTTTTTTATCAATACAAAAATCCCAGCTAATGTAGAAACTGGGTTAGGCATAACGAGCTCTGCTGAAGTTAATGCAATGGTTTATGAGCCATCATAGCAACTGAGTTCCTTTGCAGGATGAAATAATTTTGTGAAGGTTGGACAGAGATTACAATTTGGGACCTGGTACTTAAATCAGTATCAGTAAAACTTACCTGATTTTGAAACAAATCTCCACAGATCACTAATTTTGAATTTGAGAAGCTTTCATTCCAACACTGAAGAGACCATTCTGTAGAGAACAGATTTAACATCAATTCCTTTTTCTCAACAAAACAATTAACATCATCTTTACTAGTATTTTTTATAGAATTGCTAAACAGTATTCTCACCACAAAGCTAAATATCTGGAAATTCCACACTAGTTTATTATTAGTGTTTTTATTACAATGTGCTCAATCAGTAGGTGACATCTATAAACTCTAAGCTATGGAAGAAACACAGACATTATTAATCTTGTTTATTTTTCCTTTATGTTGATTGTTTTTATCTGATATGTAATAAGATGATTTAATGTGGAGCAAATTTAGTTTGTGTTAAGCATATCTCTGTACTCATGTGATTGCATTAAATAAAAATTACTCTTCAGGTAAAATACTAAATACATACAAGGCAAAAACTCCAGAAAATAGCAAATTAAAGAAAAATTATTATGTGGATAAAGTACTAAGTATGCACAAGAGACAAAATAGAAAATAACAAATAGTGTGAGAGCTCATAGTCCCTTGTAACCACCCGGCAAAATTTCAAAGTATATAGCTACAGCATTTTAGAACTCTTATTCAAGCAACATGTTCTTCTTCATCCAAAATCTAACAACATCAGGTTTTAAATTACCATTGTGCTTTAATGCACTACATTTTGTCCCCCACTTTATGAAACACCTGCTGGAAAGCACCAATCCTCCACAGTTAAATTTTCTGCCACTTAAGATCATTTTGGAAGCTATTAAAGACTATGCAGAGATGCAGCCTTTTTCCATATTCTTTCCACA
Organism: Anthoscopus minutus; assembly: GCA_013399455.1. Classification (NCBI taxonomy): domain Eukaryota; kingdom Metazoa; phylum Chordata; class Aves; order Passeriformes; family Paridae; genus Anthoscopus; species Anthoscopus minutus. Next base: position 26,790 of record VWYI01015868.1, on the reverse strand, counting down.
CTTTTCATCCAGAAATAGTTTTTCTACAGCTGAAAATGGTCCACTAATATTTTTGTACACATCCTTAACTGATGTTTTGCACTATAAAGTAATCTATTTTTGTGATTAATGGTTCAGCATTTCTCTACAACGTGTATTTGTTTCTCATAAACTAAATTTCTTACAGCTATGAACTTCCTCTCTGTATTTTCATTTAGAAAATAGCCCTTTGAAGGCCTGTGTTAATAATTGAAAAGGCCAATAACTCTTGCTTAGTTTTAGCTAATTTATCAATTTTTAAAATTTGTTTTCTTCTATATGCACAGAGAACTACACTTTCTTAGTATCTCTTAGACCCTATTTTAAACCAAGTAGTTAAAATTATGCTAGATATATTTTTGCTAGTTTAATAATACTCACAGTCAAATGTATCACATAATATTGCAGCCACAATAAACTTCTCTAAAATACAGAGCTAATTTAAGGACTCAGCATAAAATTTTTATTTTTGTGTTTTTCCATCATTGACAAATTAATAAGTGATAGCAACACATAATAATTTATAACAATATCTCCTCCAAATTCCTGATCATGTTAGTTTGTCCTCAACTCTTCCTGGAAATTCTATTTAAATCTGCAATTCTAAGTAATTTAAGTTTTGGGGTTTTTTTTCTTTTTTAAAAAAATCACATACATACTATAAAAGTTGTACTAGATTTTGAATTTCATGATGCAATAAACTGGAAATCCAAGAAGAAACATTCTTTCAGATCTTGTGTAAACCAGCAGTATAAGGTAAATTATAAGTTGGAAGAGGTTTGGCTTTATTAATGACTGTTAGTTACTTTTATAAACTGAGATATTGTCACAGTAAGAAAAGCTTGTTTTGGAATAAAATATAGTCAACAGCATTGGCAAGGTAGCTTCTATCACAAAGTGTTGCTTGTGGCGCAGCATTTCTATATCTGATACATGCATCCATTTCAGTAGTCCCAGTTTTCACTCCTGCGTTCAAATGTCTTGGTTATGTGGCACAGGTGAAGAAAGGAGGGCCTTTGGGCATGGTGAAAAACTGCAGGCTTTTGGAAATAAACCTACTGTGAATGAGTGTGTGGTACACAAGGTCGATACTACAAACTCTAGCTACATGCTCATATCTGTGGATTACATAGCTAGAAAAGGAAAACTTGAAGACTAAATATAGGTACATCAGACAATTATTGATTTTTACTGAAGATTGTGCAATTTGGAGAGAAAATAAAGGACACACCAGGAGTCCTACTGATGGGATTTGCAACATTCCTTTGAGGGTCTCTTTGACATAGATCCCCAAATAGTGACAGCAGCAGACTTTTCTAATTTAAACATCTCTGAAGCAAACTGAGTTAATTGTCTTTGAACATGGATACAGACTCTCTCTCTGTTCTCATCCAAAGGGGGGAAAAAAAGCAAGCCCAAAATATACCAAATATTTAGCAAAATCTTAAAAATTTAAGATGCTTATTCCCATCTCATGATCCTGAATGTCTTTTCAATATTGTTGTCAAACAAAAACAACAGTATGTGAGAATATTTCCATAAGAAATATATTCAACAGAACATTATGAAAGGAATCACAGAAAAATTTGGCATAACTGATAAGGAAACAGAATGAAATATATTTCTGTCTCCAGAAAGAATGCTTAATATTATCAACAACAGCAAAGTAACCTTCTTCAGTCTCTCTTGAGGGATGGCACTGTCTTGGGTAACAAGAAATATAGTCTTCAGCAACACTTTTGGAAGCATAAATGTGCAGTATGCTATGCTAAAAATCTTGTTTACAAGCAAAGATGATACCTTATATGTAAATCAAAACTTACTCATTATAATTGAAGTCATACCAGTCTAATCCAAAAATCATTAATTATGCACATCCAATTATAACAGGAAAAGAAGGAATATGTGCATGTTAAAGCAAGTTTCAGTATTACTGAAACTACCAGTGTAGTAGTTAAAAATGTTATACAAGGACTTCTTTTCTACTCTGCTCTTAAGCTCATTCTTCTCCTGCTTCTTTGGATCCTAAAGTTTGTGGCTTCATTCAGGTGTTATGATGATTTTTTAGCACCTGAATATCTGAGGTTGTTATGAGTATGATGTACAGGTTGATGGCTTACTCCTCACTGTATGGTCCATCTGGTGTAATTTCTATGTCTGCTAAGATGATTTTATACTCTTTGTTTATACATTTTATTCTGCAGCACCAGTTTATATACAAATTTGTTTTACATGGTGACTTTCACAATGTGTAGATAGCATTTTTGTTGTTTCCTGTTGCCTCCAAAAGTAGACATTTCTTTAACCTATCATGTGTGAGGGTTGTGAAGTTTTCAGTGCCAAGCCCATTCCCTTTCCCTTATCATCCCATGCTGGGGGTTAGACGTCCTTTTTGTGTTCTTTCTCAGCTATTGGAATTTTTCCCCATTTAGCTGAAAGAAGACTTGATGGTTGGTACTTCTTAGGTGCTTAAAAAGACAAAGAATCGGCTGGGCCCGGAGGGGGCAGCTGGAAGGGAGTGGGGCTTCTTGGATCCTTCTGCAGGAGAGCGAGACAGAAACCAAGACATCCCAGGACTGCAGTCCTCTAAAATGCATCCTGCATCACCACTTCTCAGGCCCTCTGTTGTCATATCAGATCTGTTTTTTCCTGCATGGTGTTAATCTATTAGAGACATAAAGCCATAAAATGTGAACAAGAGTAAAAAAGAAATCACTGTAGAGATCTACTTGATTAGAAAATTCTGTGATCCTGTAAATTCATTTGCCATTTTCTGTCTGGGAGTGGTGTCTTGCATTTCCTGAACATCACCTCACTTTATGTCAGTCTTACTTGAAGAACTGAATTAGGCCTGGTTGTCCTCAGTGGGTCAAGGAGGAAAGATAGGTTGTTTCAGAGGGTGATTCACTTGAAACTTCTTCCATGGTGAGCTTCTGGAGCAGACTGTGCTCTGGGCACTGTTGAGTTTTGGGTGGTTCATCAGGGTTCTTAGGTAATCACAAATATGTTCTTAGAGAATAATAACACCATTCCAACAGGATTCTGTTAATTTCCATGCAAATAATCAAAAAAGAAATTACTCCTCTTCAGTTTCAGGGCCTGTTCTATTCTGTCACTACTCATTCCCCATCAGGAGCCAGCCCATCACTGGATCTCTGAGCAAGTTGTTCTCGTGGAAGGTGTCCCTGTCTATGGCAGGGGAGTTGGAACCAGATAACCTTTCCAACTCAAACCATTCTGTGAAAAGTTGCTGCTGCAGCTAAACTAAGTAAAATAAATGTATGGACAGGTCAAAAAATATCAGGCAGGGCAAGCTTTAGCTTTAGCCTTTAACCTGAGGCCTTCTCGACTCAGTGCAAAGCTAATGATGTGTTTCTGGCAATGACAATACTGTATTACAGAGCCACTCAGTGACAAGTATTGGTCTGTGTGCTCAGGAAAGAGAGAGGCAAGCTAACAATAAAGTAAAACATCTGAAATGCAGAGCAACTTTTGAGAAGCAAAGGGGAATCTAAACATGACAGTATCACCTTGCAAATGTTTGAGGAAAATGTAAAGGTATCCCAATGATTTTTACAAATACATTATTCAACATCAGGGATCTGTACTCAGCAAAATGCTAATTTCTGTGAGAACATTTAGCATGGATTTAATAGGAAAATAGGACTTTTAGTGATTATTAAACACTAGCTGTATAGGGGTGCTATGTGTTAATTGAGCAGTTATGAAGAGTTGATGTAGATGGGAAACACAGGTTATTATGGAGTTTCCATTTTCTACAATGGAGTCATATCTTTTGAAGCTCCGTCCAAAAAGACACAGATAAAATGTTGTATTTTTCTGGCCCCACAAAAAAAAATTATCTTGCAGATTATGTATTTTTGAGACTTTAAAATGAATATACTTGTAAACTACCTTGTCTTATATAGGCAAGTCTTCCTAAAATTTTTCATGTTTCTCCTGTTTTCTACTTCCTTTCACAAAATAATGCCTATGTCAATCATCCAAAATATGATTTGGAACACTAGACAGTGGCTATTACAAACTATATAAAATGTCAATGGCATATGATGTATCAGAATGTACTTTCTTTCAAATTCAAATTAAATTAAATGCACCAGAATTCATCTATGTCTATCAGATTGTTGTTTTACTTCTTTTTTTTTTAATGTGTTCTGAACTTATATTGAAAGCAATGTTCTTGTATTTGTTTCTGGACAAAAGATGCACGAAACAATTTCATGAAAATAAGTTGTTATTTTTTCACAAATTTGTGCCCTATCCATATATCCCTTAACTTCAAAATTCAAAAATATGTCAGGAAATATGTTTTAATATACATATACATCTTTATTCAATAGTCCTGCATATATTCTTAAATATTATTGTGATTTTCACTGGTGTAGTGAAAAAGTAAAGAAGTAAAACTGCTTCTAGCATTTCTGAAACAAAAATAAATAAACCCTCTGTTTAAAAAATATTATCCTGTTTTTTAAAATAGGCTTCACCCTTCAGCACAGCCAGAGATCTGGTACTTTTTGCTTTGTTTATATGTTTAAGTGCCCAGAGAGCTATTTGCAAAAGAATAGATTAGGACTAAGAGGGAGACACTCAGATCTTTGGTAGCTAATTGTTTTTACAGAGGGTTGCTCTCCTGAAAATGTGGCAAACAGAAACTGAAAAACAGCTGATTTGAAACAAAGATGTGGGTCATTATGTTCGAGGTTAATGCAGCTGCCCCTTGCTCTCTGCCTGTATAAAAGGTCTCACTCTTGACTCCCTTCCTCGCTTTACGGGCACCAAGATATGAATTAGTCAGGAGACTTCATAAAAGTCTGCTCGTGGCCAGAGCTGCGGATCTTCACTTTCTGCAGTTCAGTGGCATTTAATTTTAATTGCTCCCCAAGCTTAGGCCAATTCTGGATGGCAAAAGCAGGGCAAGAATCATTCACTACTCCTTTGAAGTCTGAAAAGCCTGTATTCAGATCGCCTCAGGCTCTCATTCTTACATTCCTGTGAAAATGTAAGCTGCTGAGTACTGCTGTTGAACATCTACAGCAGTGAGTTAACAGGAAATGTCTTGTAAAGTGCAGCTTGATTTTTTTTTCCTGTGGATTTTGTGTCAAGATGGTAATAAAAATAATTGAAAAGGTGTAATAAATGTTCAGGAAAATCCATGCTAATGAGTTTGGATAGGTGTAGTTTCCACATCATATTTCATAATCCCTTCATTAAACTTTGGGAGGATTCTGACATCTATGTATAGCTCCAAGTGCATATTACAAGTAAACCACAACTATACTTTCTCAATATGCAAAAGTTTCTCACAAAGCAAAAGAAATAAATATTGCCCTGATGATGGTTTTGCAAAAACATAGGAGAAATAATTGTTGTCCTGTCTTTTCGTCCCGCTTTCTTTCCTTGACAATAGCAAAATTCAACTCTCATGGAGGAAATTACTTCAAGCTCTGAGAAAATTGAAAGAGTGAGTTACTACAGGAGATAGGCTGAAGTTGATGATGGTACAGAGAATAACATATTCCTTTGTGGGTGTTTCTTCATAGGGAGTTCTTTGCAATAGGAAAAAAGAAACAGGTGTCGCTACCAAAAGGTATGTCCTCTTTGAAGAATAAGAAAGGAATACAGTAAAATATAGTTTTCTCCATGCATTGATACTAGATTAAAAGTGGACAAGAAAATAAGTCTAGAGGTGTGACAACTGAGCTTAGGCTCAATCTTCAGTGAAATTAATATAATTATGTGCCTTACAGGAAAAAAAATTGCATTTTCAATTGAAATGTGACAATGTGGTTTTTTTTCACATGTAATTGTATGATATCTGTGCTTAGCTGACCAAACAAAAGTATAAATAAAAGAAAAGGATTGGCGAGAGGGAACAGAAAATTATTTGTAAACATTTGTGGGCCTTAAAATTGTTTACCAGAGTTATTCCAGAAGATTTAGGAAAAAAAAAAAAACAAAAATAAGAAACCCCCCCAAAACCAACCCTGAACAACCAGAGATTACAAAACACTAGGTATTTGAAAGAAACCAAGAAACCAGGAAACCATATTCTAATACAACACATTTATGTTTTTCCAGTTCCACATTTCTTCAGCCAAAAACCTCTCACAAAATTTCTGTTCAGGTTTTCCCCTCACACTGTGACTAAAAGGAGAAAGTCCCCTTATCAGAAGCGCTTTGTGTTTGGGAAGGTACTCATCTGCTCTTTTGAAGTTTGTCTCTCTAGTTGTTTTCCCAGCATGATGTTCTCCAAAAGAGGCCTTTTAAAATGATAGCTGCAGCTTCAAATTGCCCCTTAACATTAGATAAAAGCAAGCAAATACAGCAACTGCAATGTCTTGCCCTGGGTTTTTTGTTTACTCCTGAAAACCAACATTCCTATGATAGTCTTCAAAATAAAAATGACTAGTACATTCAGGAGCTTTCACAAACAGAACAAAAGTTCTGTGTTAATTGAACTTGATTTCATTCTTATCTTCAGCATTATTCTTGTCTTAATGTTATGGTATTTATCAAGAACAGAAGGTATTACTTTTAAAATTCCTTAATTTTACTATTAAGTTATATATGTTCTAGTAGTTTTAAGTTCAAAAACTGAATGTTTTGCAGGTTTTGATCTGGTTTTTATTCTATTTTTATGATCTAAAAAATAATTTTGCTATTTATTAAAAAACCCTTCAGTATTACCTAACTTAAAAAATCATTAGCAACACAAATCCACAGAGTGTCTTAAGAGCTAACATTATATCAATCCTTTCTGCTTTATGTGTGGCCTGTTCCAGAATATAGAAGGCACCCTAATTCTTTTGCTAAGAGATACTTAGCATCTTAAGTGCCCATTCTATAGAAGTACTTAGCTATTTGTTTTAACATATGTTGAAATATAACCTTAAACAGACAGTCTCCAACCTCCTAAAAGAACCTGAAATTTCACAATGAAATAGATATTTGTATTAAATAATCTGAAACTCAGATTATGAATATTTGTAAAATCATTAAGTTTATATTTGAAATTACAATCCAGTATTTTTGAATGCCTGTAGGCACAAAAAATGAGCCCCTGAAAACATTCTACATTCTGCACTTTCACAGGAAAACAATTTTTTTTGTATTTAGAATTCTGGATTAGAATTGGGAGAGTTCTATTAGTAGGTGGCTTTCCAGTGTCATATTTTTCATTTCTTCCTCATTTATTCTTCTGATTTCATTTGTGGAGTTTAGCACTCTTCAAGGAAAGGGGCATTTACTTTCCTTATTTCTCTCCCTTCCTTATTTATTTAAAAAAAAAATTTAAAAAAATACTTGTGACTATATTATATTATGCTATGTGTTTAATTGTTTGCCACCTGCTGAGGCTTCACTGCAAATTATGCTGAGACTTGGTCATTAGTCCATGCAGTTATTTCACGCATGAGAATTATCATTTTTAATTTGGCAGAAGTGAACTAGTACCCCAGCATGTGTCCACAACATCCACCTCAAAAGAGCAGTAAAATGAGTCAACTAAGTTGATTAAGACAATAAAGCTATATCAGGACAGCTTTGGGGCTAACAAAAATGCTTACTTAATCGCATTTAGTGTTTATAATTGTTTGTGGGGTTTTTATTTTTTTTCTCTAATGTCACTAATGTGGACTACTAATTCAAATAGTAAATTAAAATGTCCGTAAAGAGGTAATGCATCCTATAAATTTACGAAATCACTCATTAGAATTCTAATTATGGATATATTTCAGTGTAGAATGTTATATATGGAACTGCATTTATTGAGGTAAAGTTAACATTTTATCTATGTAGAAAGCCTTCTCAAGTCTTAGAGAAATGAAAGTCTAATTAAGTTACCCACAAAATACAAACAACTTTGTAACAGATTCTTTGTTTTCCACAGATAGCCTCCATGGAATATTAAAACCTAGAAATATTCTCTTTAAAGTATAAAATAATGTCTCACTGGAAATTGATTTATTTTTTCCTTTTTGCACTCTGTAACCTTGTGACAGTGAAATGGAGACTTAAAGGATTAAAATTTCTTATGGAACTACTACGATCTTATTCTTTTCCACTATAACCACTATGGACTACATTATAGATCTATGATGCTTTTGTCACCAATCCTCAGCTTTTCATGTATGTTAAAAAGTCTGAGAGTCATTAAAAGTAATTTGACAGATTTTTATATACTGGTAAAGATCAGAAATTGTGAATCTTTCTCTGGAAAGCACTGTGCAAATACAATATTAAGTAGCTTCAGCAGAAGAAATTCTAAAACTTGAATAGGCAAACAGTTAAAAAATAAAATGTTTAGTATATAATGCTATTGTTTCAAAATGTGCAGAGTTCTTTCCCTTCCTCTCAGAGAAGATGAGGCACAAAAAATGATAGTTAGCTTTAAGATGACGTGATCTATTTGTGCCCTTAAATTCTTTCTTTCCTTCAATGGTCATGTTTTCTGACCTCATACTGAGTCTTTCCTCCTTTTCTGTATGTATTCTTTTCAGACAGATACCAAATGTAGGACACAGTACTCACTGAGGCCTTACAAATATAATTACTGAAAAACTCTTGTGCAGAACTTCTATTATTAAATCACAAATGAGAATCTCCTTTTTACTTCAGTGGCAGTATACTGAGCTGGTTTGGTATGGTGACCTTGGCTGGCTGCCAGGTGCCCACCAAGCCACTCTGTCACTCCCCTTCCATCAGCACAACTGGAAGAGCTTAAAAAAACCTTATAGGTAGAGATAGAAGCAACAACATCTTTCAGTTACCATCATGGGCTAAACAGATTCCACTTGGGGAAATTAATTTAATTTTTTGCCAATTAAACAAAGCACCAGACCTGAACAGCACAAGGAAATGAGGAATGAAAGTAACAGTTCAGTTCCTTTCTCCTCACACTTTTTCTCTATTCCCATGTGGGGTCCCTGGTGCAGGAGACAGTACTCCAGAGTCCTGCAGTGTGGGTCCTTCCCATGGGCTGCAGTTCTTCAAGAATGGCTCCAGCATGTGTCCTTTGCATGGGGCATGTTCTGTCAGGAACAGACAGCCCCAGCATGGGTCCCCTATGGCACCACATGTTCTGTCAGAAATCCTACTCTGTTATGGTTTCCTTTCTCCCTAAGGCCACAGATTCTGACAGGAGCCAGCTCTACCAAGAGGATCCCGTAAGGGCACAGCTTATTTTGGGGCACAAGCACCTGCTCTGGCACTACCAGCAGAGTGCATATCTGCTCTACTATGGATCTCCACTGACTGCATGGTGCAAATTTGCTTCACCATGGTCTTTTTTACAGGTTTCAGCATCTCTGATTGGCTCAGCTTTACCAGTTACCCATCTGGGAGTCAACTGGACATGGGGACAGCTTTTGGTGTCTTCTCACAAAAGCCACCCCAGCAGCCCCCTTGACTATTGAAACCTTGCCATGTAAATCTAATATATTTGGGACTTGATTATTAATTAATTGACCCTCCTTCCTTTTTTAAAACACAGTTTTGATATGACACCATCAATTCCACACTTCATATAACTATAATTTTGCCTTTCATAAAAACAGTATCTTAGTGTTTGTTTTAGAATTCTTTGTTGCATTGCCAGGTTTGGAATATTTGTCCAATTTAAGAGAGGTAGACAATGTCTAATTATATTCTGCAGAAGTTTTGGCAACTCCTTACAGCTCAGTGGCACTTTCAAACTTACAAATTTCTATATGTTTATATATGTAATGTTATAACTGGAAAGGCACATATATATTGTCTGTCTGCATCACTGTATTGTAATGCAGGGGACTTGTGAAAAATCTTTTAGATTGGATCTCTTATTTTGTCAGAAAACTTTTGAATTAGTGAAGTGCTTTTTCAACCACAATAAACAGAGATCATGGCTTTATATACAAACATATTTTCCTGTATTTCAAAGGAGTAAGGAAATCTTGCAAATCTGTTTATACAAAATCTGCAATTCCCCCTTGTTTTCCCAGATATTACGCTTAAATCCTAAAATGAAACTAATTTCCTGCTTTTCATAAATCTGGATATATTCCTTATTTTATAGCTGGATGTGTGAATGCACAGAAACAAAATACTGTTTTTCAAAAGGCTACCTTCCTAGTGGATGAAAGGATGGCAGTGTTTTTCTGGCGTTTAGGAAGGCTTTTTATATGTCCCTCACAGCATCCATCTGGACAACTTTTCCCGCTATGGGATGAGCAGGTTTGTGGCGCGCTGGGCAGAGTTGAAGGGCAGAGCTCAAAGGGTTGTGGGGACAGGGCTACATCTATCTAGTGACCAGTGACCAGTGGTGTTCCTCATGGCACAGGTCTAGGGCCAGTTCTGTTCGATATATTCATCAATGGTCTGGATGCAAGAGTCGAATGCCATCTTAGCAAGTTTTCTGATTGTACCAAACTGGGAGATGATGCTGACTTACCTCACAGAGGGATCTAGACAGCTTTGAACACTGGGCAATGATTAATGTGAGGAAATTCAGCAAGCCCAAGTCCTGGATTCTGCACCTAGGACAGAATAAGACTAGGCAGAAATACAAATTGGCAGAGGATTCTTGGAGAGCTGCCCTGCAGAAAGGCATCTGGGGCTCCTGGTCAGCAGCAGCTCAGTGTGAGCCAGCAGTGTGCCCTGGCAGCCCAGAGAGCAAACCCTTCCTGGGGAGCATCACCAGCCAGTCAGAAGAAGTGAATATCCCACTGCATTCAGCGTTGGCGCAGCCTCAATAGTTTAAATTCAGAGTCCACTCTAAGTGGAAATCACGCCCACTTAGAATGGACTCTGAATTTAAACTATTGATCATGTTATTTTTTTAAGTAACTTGCATAATGAGTTAGATATGTCTAGAGTATGCTAGTGTTCTAAGTCTAATTAAATCCAGAAAATGTTATTCTGATTTTGGTGAGTGGCCTGAAAATTGCAGTTCTTGCCAAGTCAATGTAAATTCCTTCTAACAAAATCTGAGATGAGTGGCACAGTTCCAAGGGCATAAAAATGCATACAAAATTATATGAATACATAGAAATTATACCAATGATATATGTAGCTACCTAACAATTTGTTGCAAAGTTTTCTCTGACAAATTGTTAGACATTTCATAACTACCAAATTAAATATGCAATCCTATATCTTCAGTTTGCTTTCTCAGAATAGGAAATAGCATTGTAAATCCAGTCAGTCCTGTTCCTTGGAAACGATTCATATGCAAAATTCTCCTCAGCTTTTAACTCCATCAGGAAAAGCCCTGGTCTCCCTGTCACTTGGACTGGGCCGCAGAACAACCCCTCCAAGTTTAAAATTGTGACAAAGCTTTGTGAATATTAAAACTGGAAATCTTAGAGCATAATTGAACGGAATACCAAGTTTAAATCAGATTACTGCTATACATGCATCTTAGGAAAGGACTGCAATGGGAAAAGGGAGGAGAGACAAATCAAGGACTAACTGTATTACAAAATAATAAGAATGTGTCTGGGCCAACTAGAAAGGAGAAAAGAATAAAAAATACCACCCTTAAGAGTGACAAAGACTATACATAAAGATCGTATCATCAGATTATTGCTAAAGGAGAATTTAAGTAATTTGTGAAAATAAATACACCAGGTCATAAACATAAACTAAAATTCAATACCATATGATGCTGAAGAAGAGGATTTCTGAACTGGAAAATTGAAATAAGGAGTTCATAGAATAACAGTTGATTAAAATGTGATAAATTAACAACTAAGAAAAAAGGTAAGAAGTATGGTATTTGTGGGCTAAGATTTAATGAAGATCTACAACTGTATTATTGTAGGATGAGGGCCTGTTAACCATAAAACAACCAAAGTATAACATTCAGAAATATATAAAATGAGCTAGTGTCTCCTATTGATTAAAGAGAATTCATATTTGGGTTACAGGTAAGATAAGTTTGCAATTAAAACTGAAACCACAGATTCACTGTAATTAGTAGAAAAGTACATACTGTATAGAAAACCTGTTAAAGCAATGTAAAAATAAAAAGATCACCAGAATTCTTTGAACCTTGATTTCTTCAAGCTGCTTGTTTCTAACAGAGTGAGCGATGTGTGCTAGGAATGATTCTGGCACGATAAAAGAAGTGAATTACTAACCCAAGTTATGGCTGTGACCAGCTTGTCCCTAGAATGCCCACTGTGACAGTAGTATGACTTGGAGAGGTGTTGTGTGAAGAGAATTGCAGTACACAGTGCAGAAACAGGTGCTGCAGTCAGACAGAATCAAGAAGTTGCTCAGTCAGTTGAAGATTGAGCTACCAGCTGTGCGTCTGTAATGAAGACAGAGACATATTCAGATACAGAAATCTGTAAGAGATCATCAAGCAAGTTCTTGGAGACTGTTGGAGCCAACATTTAGATACAGAAGTTGAAGACAAATCTGAATCTCTTTGTCTTTGTTTCTGATCAAAAAGTGCAAAAGAACTGAGAACATGGAATTAAAAGGTAAATTGGGTAAGAAAGATTATTGTAAGTGCTGAAATTTTCTTATTAATACAGAAAAATGTTCATAACTCATAGATTCAAATAAGCAGATCTGATCTTTTCCTCAAAGTTAAAAACAATGAGTTCACAAAAAAGAACATTGCAGGAATACAAGCACACACTAGTGGAAGAAAAATATAAGTATTACAGAGACCCACTTTGAAAAATCAGGACTTCAGCAATAAGCTGAAAGGAAACAGATAAAAACCCAAAAAAACCAAAAAACCAAAAAATAGGGAATTTATGAAATTACTAATTTGGATATAAGTTTAAAAAGTAAACTTAAGGGTAACAAAAAAAATAATTTCAGAATAAAGTAGTAAGAAATATAGATGGTTAAAAGAAGTAATAAAAATAATAGTAGTAATAAGGATGATAACATTTAGCAACAGGGATAGTAGAAGTGTTTCCTTTATTATTGACTAGGAACAAAAATGCCTAAATATATTACATTCTCATTCTTACCTCACTCTGGCTTGCTAAAGTGTATGTTTCCCACTCTCGCCACAATTTTTTCCTCTGTGGTTAGTTTTTATGTAGATTGACAATTAAAAAAATGTTTTGAAAGAACATATAAAGAAAGTATATGACTGGGTGTGGCAGGTTCAGTTGGAACCGGGTAGAAACACCAATTAAGTATTGTGGTTTTAAAATTGCCAATTTGAAATTTCCCGGCTAACGCACCAAAAAATGTTGTGGGTTTAGAGCTAGTCAAAACTCACTAGCCCACTCATGTTCTGTTNACTGGGCAAAGAGAAGACACCAGAGATGACTAAACTTCTAATTCAGAAGTCTTGGATCTAAGTATACTGAAACTATCTTGAAACAATATGGAATGAACTGGGGACATAATGTCAGTTCTTCAAAAAATGGAAAAAAATAAAGTGCTCGGGAATCATAAACCACTTTTCACTTTGGTGTCCTAAACTCCAGAGCTCCAGCAAATAATTAAAATATTTGCAAGTGCTTAGGAGAAAAAGATGTTGATAAAGAGATCTTTCCTCCAGGATAGGGAAGTAAGAACAAAAAAAAGCTTAATAAGTATATCTTTTCTCTCTGCTTTTTAACATTTAGAAATAGTTTTGCTCTAAACAACATTTTGAAACACAGCTGTATAAATAAAATACATCAAAGCATCAACTTAGTGAAAAATTAAAGAAAGCTATTCTGTTAAAATGTGCGAACCTTTCCTTGAAAGAGAATTGATCTAATCTGGCATTAAAAAATCAGATAATTATTTACAAATGTGTTTCTTAGAGTCCAAATCTAGAATGTGCATATATGTTCTGTTTATTTTACTGATTAATTGCTTGAAGGTTTTACTGCTTGTTATTGACTATATTAATTTAGAAATGATACCAACAAAAAAGAAACATTGAAAATGCAATAGTTGCAAAAAAAAATCTTATAACAATGATGTCCACTAAGCAGTGCTTTAGAAGAAAAAAAATCAGATAGGAAGAAAACAATATAGAAGAAAAAATAGCAAAAAAAATTTTTTCATAAGACACCATGCGCATATAAATATATATATATATGTATATAAATGTTACATTACTTATTGTATTAAATAATATTTGCATATAATTCTGTTGCTTGCAAGTATCTCCGTATATTGAAAAATATTTGCTTTTCTATGATTTTTGTCCAGATAAACAAATATGGTTGTGTGTATTTGTGTGAGGGCACATGTGCATGGGTAAGGTATATGGAGGTCTGTGTAACTACAATTATATTGATTTATATGTATCTGGTGAATAATTATATCCAGAAACATACCTGATTACTTACTTGAAATTTATTGCCTACCCAGAAGCACATGCAGAATATAAAGCTAAAATCAATAGCTGAATTTACAGTGCAGATTTAGCACACATTTAACTGAAAACTGAAAAGAGTAATTATTTTCCTGTCTGAGAAACATATTCAGACAATGATACAGAAAAAGGCTTAAACTGGAAAATAAAATATATAAGAGAGGGATTATTTGAAACACTATTGTCTTCCAAGACATAGTTAGCTATCTGAAAACTTAATTGTCCCTTTGAGACTGAAATTGTGACTTACATCTGATTCCTGCACTTCAGTAAATGTTTTATATGAGAAGTTGTCAGAATTTTCAGAGTGCAATATTACAGAGTGAAACATTTATAACCTGGAGTGTAAAAGATAGTAAGCAGCAATTTGAATAGAGCTCTTAGAGAAAAAGCACTTCTGTGTTGTACATTTTGAGCCAGAAATCTTTCATGATAAACTTCAGAATTGAAATGGAACTGTTTTTAATGAATAGTTGGCCAGAATCTGTGCTTTTCTAGGTGTTTATAACAATCTGGGAGGTTTCCAAAAGTACGTTTTCATGTGGTTTAGGTGAAATCAATTGCTTCTTTAAAAATATACTAGAATGAGTCGTATTTGGAGTGCAATATATAGCTCTGCTTTCCTAAATGACATAGTGAGAGTTCATGACCAGTTCACACCCTGCTCTGTCTTACCCAAGGTCTTGAATCAGTGTCTTTCATGTCAGGAATATATAGCACATTGATCCTTCTATTGACCTCTTCCTCACTTAACACTTAACACAAGTCAGAGGAAACAAAGCCAACACCCCAAACTGAACAACAGAGTTGAAAAGAATTCAAGTAGTCCTGACATGAAACATAAATAATTTTAAAATGTTGATTTGCTTTTTAAAGATGATATTTCCATATTCACTGAATATCAGATTTTTTTTTTTCACAGTTACATCCAACACTGATGTCTGGAAAGATATTTGGATAAAAAGCCACCATTCATCAACATTTTGACTACATTTAATATGTCAAGGTTATACCAAGAAAGACAGGCTGCCCATTAATTTCAGTGAGATCAAAACTGAATTTATAATGTTATTTTGATAAGCAGAATTATAGAGAATTAAATAGTACACAAACAGAACATATAATTATTCAAGTAGGATTTTTAGAATTGTGTACAATTTACTCAGAACATAACATCATTAACTTTCATAACAAATATCACCATGAGAAAAAAATTATTCTCTCCCTCAAAATATTATGTATATCTTTCTTCATTCGTGTTTTATAATGAACCTGTGCAGATTTGATATCATCTGCTTATTATCATTTAGTATTGCTTTTGATTTAAGATTATTCTAGATTCTCTGATGATGTGGGGGTTTTATTTGGTTTGGTTTGCTTTTTTAGGATTTGTGTAGTTTTTATTTATTGGAAAATTAGAGTAAATTTCAAAGTAATGTAGCTTAAGTGTTTCAGAAGGGATTTATTAATACGATGCTGACATTCATAGATCAGGCTGTGAGCCCTGCATGTGACCACATAAGGGAGATTTTACTCCCATAAGCAGTGACATTGATTACTTCCCAGAACCATGGGTAAGAGGATAATAGTCTGACCTTAGATGATCTTAATACTTTTAAAATTAAAAATCAGTTTAAAAGAAAGGTCCTGCTGTTGTTTGCTTATAGGCAAACAGAAACTTCTTTCTGTGTTACATGGTCCTTGGTAAAGATAAAACTTTATTCCTTTGTGCACTCTTCTGAAAAATGACTGACATAAGTACTAGATATTTATTAGACCTAGGGAGTTAGATGCTGTCTAGATGAAACTTAGATTCCACTGTGATAAAGATGTGTGAGGCAGTAATAAAGATGACAACTATATTGTTAACAACAGAAAGTCTCAAAAGTAGTCTTTGGACAAGATTACCCAGTTGCTTTTGCAACTTGCATTAAAAAGTCGACGTTTCAACAGCCTATATTTATTCCCCATGATTCAAATTTTTTTAATTTATTGGCAGAAAAAATTAGCTTTCATTTCTTCAGTATTTGAGGGCTGTCAGTAGAAGTGTGCTATAAAATGAAAATATTGCCAGTAGTTTTAGACATTGATAACAATTTAATTATGTATGTAGTGATAGAAAAGTATTGTGTGCTGCTAATTATGTATTTTGAAGAGTGATAGTGTACTGTACAGTAATCCATTCCCAGTGTTCTAATTTGTCATTTCTATATCTGTGTGTCTCAATGCTTTCTTTTTCTGTTTGAAAGAAAACATTGGATTAGATACTAATAAGTTTGAATCAGGTCGGCAGGCACTATGTAGTCAACTAGTCCTTATGAAAAACTATGCAACTAAAGAAATAAAGGTTTATACAGGATAAGCTGTAGATGTGTTAATGCAGCAGCATCAGGAGAGTTAATGGAGTTCAGTCTGCCTGAACAACAAAAAAATCATAAACAAAAATAAGAAAAAAATTTTAGACATTTTTCTAAGCATAAAAACCGTAGTATTACTATGAATATTTTGATCAAATAATCAATTAAATGGAAAGGGGTTACCTATGATTTTAAATAGAAAATTGTGAAGTATAAGGTACAAAAACATCAGGAGTGCTGTGTTTGGAATATATAACCACAGAAATCTCACCAAGAAATTACTGGACCCTTATGTTTTGGTCAAGAAAATATGGAGCCTGTCATGCTCAGCAGTTATGCTGCCTGGAAGCCCACTACCCTTCCCATCTTGATTTTAATATCAAGGATTCCAATCAGTAGACCTCAGTAGAAGTAGCCAATGATTGTTTTAGGATAAGAATATTGATGAAGTTATTAACTATTAGAATCAATCAATGTAAAGGTTAAATTAAAGAGCTTGCATAATGTGCATAATATGTAAAAGAGCTTATGTAACAATGGTTTAGCAGGAAAAGTATGTAAAAGGGGTGAGTTTTGTTTGTTGGATGGAACACGGTTTCAAGGGAGTTTTTCTCCCTGTTACCAGCATCCTGAATAAAGAAATGTCTGCTGATTCACATAAAAATGTTTTTTGGATAAGTTTCTTTCATCTCATTTGGTTAGTATATGAATATTAAAAGTTTAACAAGAGTAGCATAAATCAGAAAAATACAATTAGAATTAAAGAAAATAAAGCCATTTTGAAAAGTAAAAGGTGTGCTCTAGCTTTTGGATTGCCAGAGCTGTCTCAGCTCTCACAAGGAAATAAACACAGCTACATTAATTCCATAACTTCTGAAAAAGCCAACTAGGCCTTCCTCATTTGAGGACCTCATATTTATGTTGATGGCTCCTGGGAAATCCTGAAACAGAATTTTAATTCTGAATAGTTGGAGGAAGCAAAAACCCAAACTATTTCATCCATCTGTGTTTCCCTCATTTTCCTATTGCACAGATAGCCTTACAAAAGGGATCTTGGCACAGGGTAGCATACGCTTAGGGAATCAAGTACCTCAAAGAGGACTGTTGTCTGAATGCCTGAGGAAGGTACTTAAATTGGATCAGATAAGATTGCACCCAGCCTTTGTTTTGCTGAATCCAGCTGATGCATGACTCCTGAAATATATGATCTATCTCTATGGCTAATCTGAAAAACATATACAAAACATCACCCAACTAAGTAAATTATGTAAACGACATGACAATGTCTGCATTTTCAGGAGCAATTTTTACTCCCTACAAACACCCTATCTACACACCTGAGAAGTTGCTGAAAGGATCGAACTTTTTCTCCCAGAACGTTTAACACACCAAGACCAACAAATCTGTGTAGACACAGCAGGAGATGACTGGACAGTCTTCTGGACTGTCTAAAATGCCCTCTCAAAAAGCTCCTTCATCAATGAATCAAATACTTAATTAAGCAGGTGGGTATAATTTCAATTATATTGTTTAAATTCCTTCCACTGTTTAAGATCAGTCCATTAATTCGTCTGTGCAGATGACTAGATATGGAGCACCTGGCCCATCCAACTCACTTATTACTCATACATGAATGTATAGATGGGCCCTGTTCTGATACTGTTATATTACAGTTATAACTGTAGGACAAACTTGAGTTTCACATATTTTTCCATGCCTACAGAGGCAGAACTAGAGGAAATGGCCTTAAGCTAAACCCAGGGAAATTCAGATTAGATATTAGAAACATTTTTTTCTCTGTTAGAGTGCTCAGGCACTGGAATACATTGCCCATGGTGGTGATGGAGTCATCATCTCTGGAGGTTTTCAAGAAGCATCTGGATCTTACATTGGGTGATGTGTTTTTTTCAGTAGTTAGGGGATTAGAGTGGAAGTGCTGGTTGACAGTGACAGTTGGCCTGGATGATGCAAAAGGTCTCTTGAAACCTTGATGATTCTATACCTATAAATGAAGGGGCCTTGCCACAGTCCATGAGCTAAGAAAGTATGAGAGTCAGATCTTATTTCAATAGTTTGTTTATTTTCACTATGATATGTTGGAGCTGTAATATTGTTTACGCACTCAGTGCCTGAAACATGCTTAGGAATTTTTCTATTTCTTCACAATATTTTTACAGTCCAAAATGAGCTACAGTGAAGAAAATCAGTTAACTGAGAATTGTTTCCATAAAAAATTTTCTCAGAAGGGAGCTGTCCAAAACAAAAAATATTGGTGCTAAAGCTACGTGCTTTATCTTGGCTATTTAGTATAAAAATAATCCTTGTGTTTGTGCTTGCTAAATTCACAGCTTTAAATCTCTTCTAAGTTGGAAACAGAATTTTTCTTATCAGAACTTGAAAGAAGTTATTTTCTCGGGTTTGGGTCTTGGAATTTTTTCTGTTATGCGAGAAAGTGGGAGTCTTGCAATCTGAGGACTAAATATTAGCATTAGAATACATTATGGAAATGGGTATCTAAGATTTGGGTTAAGTTATTGGTGTTTGCTGTTTGTGAGGTATCATTACCAGGTGTGAAGTCTGCATGGCAAAATGCAGGGCTGCTAGTTAGTAACTCAGGATAACTATAACCTATCCTAATATGCAGTTTTGCCCTTTTTTCTTCTCAGCTAACAAAAGCCTAATCTTGCTATAATATTTTTTATTCTAGAACTATCTCATTAAAAAAAAATTTACTGGTTCTAACTCTAGATATACCTTTCTGAGAGCTAGCTACAGTACCTGTGATTTGTGCATCATTGCATTATGTATACATTGCTGATGAAAAGCATTTGCAAACTAAGTAATTGTGCTGTGCTTCAGCTGCCTATCTGTAAATGGGAGATAGCAGCATTCCTTTTGTCTTTCTCATTTAGACAGTTCTAAGACTCCAAGACTTTTTTATTATTGTTTGTTCAGTGGTTAAATCAATATTATAATTGAATTGAAACAAATAAGAGTTAAAAATGGATGGAAATACTTAGTCAGCTAAAGACACAAATATAATTTGTATTTACAATTGAAATTACAGGCAAGTTGCGGGAGGTAACCTGTGTGATAAAAATTTATCCCTGGTGGATCATTCTTAATCTCTATATTGCAATATGGGAAGAAATCCAATTTTTCACAGCAACTACTTCACTTTAGTTAGGCTGTTAGGGGAAAATATGCCCCAAGTGTTTTGGTGTACAGATATTTACAACTAGCTAATAAAGCTTATGCTGAGTTCATCAGAGTCACTCCCCTCCAAACCTCAGGCTAAGCTCCAACTGTGGATACTGACAAGAGCAGACAGCTTTCTAACATTTCTTCAACAATATGCAGACATGAATTCTGAAAAACATCAACTTCAGGGATTCATGATGTAGCAGCTTTGCTTTTAATGACAGAATGCAGATTTCTCATCTGGCTTTGAACTGTCATATATTTTTGTATGGTCTTTTCTTTGTTTTTTAACTTCCTAACTTGAATTTAAAAAGTAGGATTTTATCGGTGTGCTGAGTATGCATCCTCTACACTGTATTTTCTGCTCAAGGGAAAAAATGTTCACTTGCAAAACTGGAACTTGATTTCATGCTTCTTGGAGAAATTCCACACACTTCAATTTACAGCTAACACACTAAAGTTTGAAGTGTGAGACAAAGTACGCTGGGTGTAAGGAAGATTGAGAAGTATCCAAATATGTTCCTGCCATAAATGCATGTATTGTTCTATAATTAGAAGAAATCACTTTAGACAGGATGGATTTTTACAGTGAATAACATGATAGTATAACAAATGAAACAGAGTAGGGATCGCCAAATTACAATAGATTATTATGACTATATTGTTCTTTCAAATATTTTTACCATTTCTGTGAAAGAAAATGTTTCGACAGGTCAGAGACATTTTAAACACTGTTGATTAATTAACGGACTTGAATTTTCAAGTCAGAAATAACCAGAATTTATTCTCAATGCCTGAATTTCTTGTATTTGTCTTGTATATTTGAAAATCCTGCATTCTGAAAATAACACCTGCATTCGATTCCTCTTTTAATTCAAATATCATATCCATCGCCACAGAATCTATTATAATCTACTAATGTACAGGGGCATTAATATAAATGTTTCAGTATTTAGCAAGTTGTCTTCTTTTGATAGAATTCAGTTCACAGATGAAAACACACTTGTGTTATACGCACTGTGATTAAACTGTTATCAAAGACAGAACAGTAAAGGGGAAAGCCAGGGTAGAAGGAAGTGTCTGCTTCAACAAAGTAAGCAACTAAAAGTCTGGACTAAAGGTCATATAAAAAAACGACTGTGTAGCTGATATGTCAATAAATTTGTCTCATTAAAAAAAAATACAGAAAGGAACCCATATTTATTCACACACATATTACTTATCCATGCTTTCTGTCTCTTTTCCCTTTGGAGATAAGACCAAAAGAAGAAATCTTATGGAATTGTGAGACATTTAAGTGAAGGAATTAACTAGATCCTACAATGTTCATGCTAAGCTGCACAAGGGAAAGCACAGCAGCAGGTCAAAGGCAGTAATATTCCACTCTACTTGACATTTTTGCAATTTAATCTGGGATATGGTGTCCAAAGCTAGACTATTCCATACAAGAGACTCACAAACTGGGGGAAATTTAACAGTAGTCCATCACAGTGGTCATAAAACAGGAGATACATGAAAAGTCAGACAGATTTGGGTTCGTTCAGTCTAAAGAGAAGACAAAGGACGTCTTAAGGTACCTAATGAAAGTTTAAATTGAAGAAACACACTTCTCACAGGGGCACAGTTGAAAGGCAAGGAAAAACACTGCAAGAGTGGTGTAATACTGAAGAAGACTGCTGAGAGAAGTTGTGGAATATTCACCCAAGGAGCTATTCCTGATTGTCTAGGAAAAATCTTGAGTAGCTTGATGTACATCCAAAGATTATTGACAGCTAAAATTTGTCTATTTTTTCATAGTACTAAACCATAAAGCAGTCCCAATATAAATAAGCTAATAGGGGGACTAACAGTCATGGACCTGAATGAAAGTGTACTGAAACAGTGTAACTAACAGCAACTTTTAAGGATTTTGTAACATTGTGATGTCATAATCAAACATAGTTTTACATAATTATGTAAGCAATATGGTCACCAAAGAAGATGGGTGCAGCTGCGTGGAGGAAGTGAAAGGAAGAAGTTGCCAGAGAACAAGAAAACAGAAGCAAAACATTGTAGAATTATAGCACAGCTCCTCAAGGATAGGAAGAGACTAGCAAAACAACAGGAAACAAGAAAAACAGTTTCAGAAGCAGGAGATGGAGGCAAAGGCATAAAAACCATCAGGCATAAACAAATTAAACAAATGAAAACTGGAAAGAAAGAACAATCCCACCTATGTCTAATTAGGAGCTTTCAAGCTGAAACATCCACACCTTGGTCACTAAAAACTACGAAGAACTGCAGATGGCTGCCACACTCATCACCCCTATTTTATGTTAAATTCACAAAAAATTTAGAAGTAATTATGAACTAAAATTTTTGCATTTGTTATGAAAAGAGTTAATACTGTGCAAGAAATTGCCATCACTATAAGCAGCTGATCTATGAGTGTAAAATTAAAGTTCAGTTTTAAAATTTAAAACTGACCTGAGTGTGTATATATACATATTTTCAGTTGCTACAACTAAAAGTGGAAGACCCTTTTGACAGTGACTGATTCATGGATATCAGTTTCAAATTACAATCACATCTATTTTAAAGAAAAAGAATATCTTGTCATGACAAGACAGAATTTTAACTTTTTTTTGCTCAAAATAGGCTATTTCAGCTTGTTTGCTTTTTATCTGTAGCTACTTGTCATTCTG
The DNA here is from genome assembly GCA_013399455.1 of Anthoscopus minutus. Taxonomy (NCBI): domain Eukaryota; kingdom Metazoa; phylum Chordata; class Aves; order Passeriformes; family Paridae; genus Anthoscopus; species Anthoscopus minutus. The sequence continues at coordinate 4,186 of VWYI01015868.1, read as the reverse complement.
AGTCTTTTCATGACCTTCTGCTCTGATTGTAGTAAGAGGCAGTTACAGATTAACATCCAACACTTCAACATATGTATTCACATTGGTGAACACATATGAAAAGAACAATTTATTAATGATAATAATAACAGCATAGTAATAACAGACACTGTTTAACCTTTAGCTAAGGAAACCAAAGCACTTTTCAAAGTATATAAATGTGTTATAGATTCTTGACTGAAGCATCACTGAAAGTCGTCATCTATCACTGAAAGTCAGATACTTCTTGGCTGGAAAGTAACAGCCTTTTAAAATGTACTGTGTTCTTACAAGAAATTTGAGGAGATAAAAGATAAATCCAGTTCAAATTATATTACCTCTTTGTGAAGCAAACAATTGAAAATGGCCTAGCAAAAACATGCAGTTTTTCTTTCTTCTAAGTAATATCATTCTGATAAAGACTAAATTATCCTTGAACCATCTACAGTATCTCTTTCAAAATAGAAGACATACAATTATGGAAAAATTAATACAAAAAGATCATAAGACAGGAAGCTACTTTTGAAATACTGAACAAGAAGAAAAAATGTAAAACAATTTGTACACGACTTCTGTAATTTAAGAAAAAGTCTATAATGTTATTCTGCCTTTTGAAGTCCTGACCTGAAGTCCAAAATTATTTTCTTCATTTTTATCCTTTTTCTGTGTTCATTTTTTTCCTCTCTGATTTCTGTGGAATTTGAAAGTCAACATGGTTTCTATTTAATTAATGGTAGAACCCTATCTATAATATCTGCTTAGTGTCCATGTCCTTACTGGTGCAGGAATGACATAATTTAATTTTCCTTATGACTCTTGAAACATATATTGTGTAGGATTTCAAAAGCTCTTTAAAACATTTCTTTATCAAAATAACACAATAAAGTAATCTACACACTTGTACAAAACACATGAAATTAAAAGCTAGACAAAATGGACTTTGGAATGTAGGTTCTGACAAGTCTAGTGGAGTTCAAAATTGGCACCATATAGCTTTATCAGCAGCAATTTTTATGTTTTTCATATAGTAAGATCAAAAATAGATGAAATCATTATTTTCTTGATTCTTGGATTATATGTGTATTTTACATTATTTCATTTAAATGAGTTATATGTGATGAAATTATCTAATGAGCCTTAATAAAAATCATTACATTTTAATGCAGAATGGAAGAAGTAGATATTCAAAATAGCTTTGTCCCTGTTAATCAGAGTATGCACCTCTGAAAAACTCCCATTAATTTAAAGATACTAAAATATGCTTAGAATAAGCATACTGTTTTTTCAGGAAGATCACAAGAGATTGATTTCATACTACATAGAATTGAATAAAGTCATGATATGAATCACACATAATAGAATTTCTAGGGGAAAAAAATGAAGCAGGTTTCACCTGGCATTTAAAATTAAGTTCTACATCTCATACATATTTATTTTTTGTCTCCGCAGTTAGCCTAGGGCATTAGTTGTTGTCTACCTACTATACCAATAACTATTAACTTTTTGAAAATAAAGATTATTCCAGGGTCCAGGAGAGAAAATGGAATAGGATTAGCAAAGATGTTCAAAATGGCAAAAAAAACCCCAAACAAACAAACTTTTTTCAGAGTATAAAAATTAAGACACTATCTATGTGTAAAATACAAGATTAAAATAAACTACTGGGAAAGAGACATGGCATTCAATGTTAACCAGTAAACTGATTTATTAAATAGTAACAAGAAGCAGTTAAGTTTCATCTGATTCAGTAATTTTTAAAATTCTTTCTGAAAGGGAAATTCTAAAAATCTGGAGGTCTAACTATTGCTGTGCCAGCAGCTATATTATCAGAGGCTATGCAATGAATGGGTGAGCTTCTAAATACAGAGAGGCTAAAACAAAATTTACTCTCAAGACCATCTAGTCTGATCTCTTGAGCTAAATATAATCTATAATTTTAGTCAAGTTAAACATGACAGTAGTATGCTGTGAGTTTGGATTTCAATTCATTTTAAGAGCAAGATTCCAATGATCTTTTACTTTTGCTTATTTGATTAAATGATAAAAATGCAGATGTCTAAATAATATTTTGACATTTTCTCCAAATGCTATTCTAAGCCCTCTAGATAGAAAGTCACACCCTATTACTCTCAGACTTATTAATGGGCAGAAAGGAAGAACAATAAATATAAAGAACAAAAATTATTGTTAGTATTCTACATTGCCTTTACACGGCAAAGTTCTGGCAGCAGAGAGAGGAGGAGCCCTGCAGGGATGGCCTCCGGGAAATGAAGGCAGGAGCTCCTACCATGTTAGACAGAGCCAGTTCAAGATGGTTCCAAGGTGGACGTGTCACTGGCCAAAATTAAGC